>JAWQFJ010000182.1:0-2500 GCA_034096865.1 Theodoxus fluviatilis | reverse complement strand
CCACCCCTCCAAATAGTAACTGAGTGGTAGAACAAAGAACAATCAAGGTACCTTTTAGAATGTTCTGGCCCCCCTTTGTGCTTGCTGCTCCCGTATCTGGTCAAGAGTACAGGTGCTGAGTACGCCAATTTCACTACCCTACCTCAAAACAGAGCCTCTTTCTCCTCACACTGTCAACTCACACAATCCAAACTTGTTTCATGTTGTTGAGAAAAGATCAATGTTTCTGCACATGTGTTTGATGCTTAATAAATCTTCTTCAACTTTGATGTTTTTCATGTTTTGCGCGAAAGATTGAATGAGAGAAAGTGTGACGCTGCGGTGTAAAGTTAAGTTAAGACAAATGCTAACCTCTAATTTGACTAACAATTATGGTTTTATTTCATTTCTTCTTGACCTAGGAGCAAAAATATCATTAATAATTGGATGTTGAAGCTGCAATAAAGTTTTTGTGTTGAATAGTTTAGTTGTATTTGAAGAAGACAGTTTGGAGTCTTATCTTAACTTGACACCACCACTCATTCAGAAAAAGAGCCACAAAAGATAAACTAAAGATTACATTCAGTTTTTCTTTTCTGTACGGTTTAGACATCACCTAATGCATCATATTTATGGGAAATGAAGAGTGTATCATTACTCATTTACTGTATCAGAAAGTTTATTTTGAAATCATTGTGTCACACAATACTCAGCACCTCTGTACTCTTGACAATCTGCTAGAAATAATACCTTAGTTATGAGATGCCCAAACATTGTCCACACATCCTGGCCAGGGTATATAAAGTGAACAATGCCCAGCATTCCGCCTCTCTGATAACTCCAATCCCCTCCCTGCCCTTCCTGCAGAAGGCAATGGGTGCAGATTGGCTGACTCTTGACCCTCCCCCTGATGAGCAGTCAAGCACCACACCCCACCCACCAACCCCACCCCTTACACCACTACCTCCCTTGTGAGTTCCTATAGTATTGAGTGATAGCCTCTGGGCCAGTAGCCCTCCAATTTGAATGAAGAGGTTATGCCAAAGTTTCCTTGAGATTGCTGTCTTGTTTGGGAAAGCCAGAACCACAATCACAGGATTGCCGGGAAAGAGGAGACAAAGGCTCATTATCCTTAACATTTACTGTGAGTCAATCAATCAAAGACTGTCTGGTTGTAAACAATCTCTGGGGGAAAAGTTCTTCACCTTTTAACCCTTTCCTGTTCACATGGTGATAGTAAAATAGCTAGGCTTCTAAAATTTGGATCTGATTTGCTCTACAACTGTTTGAAGACAAATGTGTCAGTTTCCCATCCTCTGGGAGCTAATTATCGTCCAAGACTAGAGATCTCAAAGGAACATTCTGGAATGGACTCATGCTGCCCATTCCTTTACCCATAGCTGACCTCAGTTGATGGGTAACACCTGTGGAACCAACTTGCCCTCTCCCTGCCAACTTTACGGACTTTTCATAACTTAACACATGAGTGCCTTAACGAATTTCAATGTCTGAGCTTGAAAGGGTTAACATGTCAAACTGGTTGATTGGTGGCTCTTCATGTTGTCCTTATGCATATTACTGCATTCATTGCTAAACGGCCTTCGGCATTACCCCCAAAAGGGCTGAGATGGAAGCAGCCTCCAGTCTAAGAAAAGTTTTAACCTTAGAAGACAGATTATCTGTTCTCAGAAAGCTATATTGTTTGCATTTGTGTTCACATCAATCAGTTGTTTCAATGACATGTACTATCATGATCATCAGATCCCTCTGATGAGGGGACACCTGTCATGTAGGGACAGCATCGGACTCCCCCAAGGGTGTCCACTCGTCACAGGGACTAATGTAGTGGATTCCCCAAGTGCTCATAATGCAGGGAAAATGGGTAACATGCATTTCATTGTTTTACTTCTTTTTTAATGCTCCCACAATAAAGTATATGGTCAGCAGAACAAAAAGGGGTCTGTTGGGTTACCGTAACCACAACTTTTTTCTATTGCCGAAGCAATCTTACAGTGTGCATACGCGTGTATCACAGCAGAAAACATACATTACAGAAAGAAAGATACTCAGTCAAGTGCCAGCAGTATCTTCAGAACATTCCAGCCAAATACTTGCAGGAAGGGTTTGTTCAGAGCAATATTTGTTTTCACAAGTTTTACTCTTGTAGAAAATACAAGCTGATATTGATAACAAGCATTTTGCAGCAAGTCATTTCCAATGCCCTTCTCTTCCAGCCATATCTACTGAAACACTGCCATTTCAAATTCATCTGACTCACCAGATTTGATTGAAATGAAAATGATTAAAAGAAGACAAATAGGCATTGGATACATAACAAGACTGATCATGATTTTTTTTAATTTCCAACAGGATAATTTACATTTAATTCACTAATTGGGGTCAAACAGAAAACCAAATAAAATAATCTATTGCTCAAGGTCAATCTAATCACACACTATGTTACTGTGTAGTGATGCAGCAAGTGGTAAACACAGGTTTGAAAATATGTTTCTCAGTGAAA
>JAWQFJ010000181.1:105000-107500 GCA_034096865.1 Theodoxus fluviatilis | reverse complement strand
AGTGTTATAGCCAGTCCGTGCCTCCCCATATCTCCCTCATCCACACCACAAGCACAGTTCGGACCCCTGTGCCAACCCAGGCCTTGTTTCCAGATTCCAGTCAGTCCCCATTAACTTCATCCCGTGAAATAGATGGATGGATGGAGTTTTTCGGCCTATCAGCCTTTGTAGGCTATGCAAGGGCATTACGCACGAAAATCACTAGAATAGTTCCTAGTAAGCGTAAACCAAGTAACGATGTCCCTATTTATTTGCCTCTTACGAATTGCGTGGTGGTGGGTCACCTCTGACCCCCAACCCACAGGGGGCCATCCAGTGAAAGATGAATTGATACTTGGACCTGTTGCCCATCAATCACGGAACCCCTTCACATTCCCATGCATTGGAATGGCTGCGTTGAAGTTTCAGGCCTTTGCCTTCAAATCAGCACCAGAGAACACCTTCGTGAACTCTTCAAACTGAGGGGAATGTAGAGTCGTGGGATCTCATCACCACCAACAATGCACTGCATGCCGTAGGGTGGTGTTGAAGTATTAATCCAAGGCAAAGCCATCAGCTTGACGCCAGTTAAAGATGGGTGGAGTTATACGGCCTATTCGCCTTTGTACTCAATGTAAGGCCATTAAGCACAAAATTAATAGAACAGTTATCTCTCTTGAGCGGAGCATACCTTCTCTTTTGTGAACAACGGAGGAGTTTGTTGGTAGGAATAGATGATGGTTCTTATATTTGTTGTTTTAGTCTATTGTTTGTTAGTAAGTGTTTATTAATGTGCTTGTGTTAATTCTGCCTTTTACCTTTTTGTCGTATGAATCGGGCGAATATGTGGCCTGTTTATTAACGGGTGTCTTCAGCATGTCATCTTTTTTAAATACTGGCCGTCTCAGCTTGGTATGAGTGCTGTTTTGGCGTGCATGTCAGGTGCAGTTTGTTTTTTGGTTTGGAGTGGGTGAGAGTTATCCCAGCACTTAATCCACCACTTTTTCTACGCCGCATTGTGTCGTATCTCTTGTGTATTTATAATTCTTTAATGTTTAAGAGTTCACGTTTGTCTAAGAGATGTTTCTCTGGTGCTGATTTGAAGGCAAAGGCCTGAAACTTCAACGCAGCCATTCCAATGCATGGGAATGTGAAGGGGTTCCGTGATTGATGGGCAACAGGTCCAAGTATCAATTCATCTTTCACTGGATGGCCCCCTGTGGGTTGGGGGTCAGAGGTGACCCACCACCACGCAATTCGTAAGAGGCAAATAAATAGGGACATCGTTACTTGGTTTACGCTTACTAGGAACTATTCTAGTGATTTTCGTGCGTAATGCCCTTGCATAGCCTACAAAGGCTGATAGGCCGAAAAACTCCATCCATCCATCTATTTCACGGGATGAAGTTAATGGGGACTGACTGGAATCTGGAAACAAGGCCTGGGTTGGCACAGGGGTCCGAACTGTGCTTGTGGTGTGGATGAGGGAGATATGGGGAGGCACGGACTGGCTATAACACTGATGAGAAGCTCCCTTGTGACGTCACGCTCCAGTCGAAGCAGCGGTGTCATCTCGTTGGTGATGGTGATGGTGGCCTCTCATGTTCCACACAACTGTGCCGCCTCGGGATAGCTAGAGAGAGAGAGAGAGAGAGAGAGAGAGAGAGAGAGAGAGAGAGAGAGAGAGAGAGAGAGAGAGAGAGAGAGAGAAAGCGAGAGAGAAAAAGAGAGAGAGAGAGCGAGAGAGCGAGCGAGAGAGAGAGAGAGAGAGAGAGAGCGTGTGTGTGTGCGTGCGTGTGTACGTGCGTGTGTGTGTGTGCGTGTGCTTGTGCGTGCTTGACTCTGTGTGTGTGCGTGCGTGCGTGTCTGTGTGTGTGTGTATGTGTGTATGCGTATGCATGTTTTGTGTGTGTGCGTGTGTGTGTGCGCGCGCGCGTGTGTGTGTATGTACGTGTGCGTGCGTGTGTGTTTGTGTGTGTTTGCATCTGCGTGTGTTTGTGTTGAATGCACGTTGAAGAGATTTGATGGCGCTTTGATATAAGAAGTGAGATCAACAAATCTTATATGCAAATCAGCCGACATAAGTGGATTTGCTTAAAGATGCATTTGTTTTATGGTTACAAAGAGATCCTGCTTCAAACACTTTGACTGCATCAACAGTTTCACTACACGCAGCAACGCCTGCGCGCTTAAAACGGCTTTATCTAGTCAGGTATCATTTCCACTTCATTGCTTATGTATGAAACGGGACGAGAAGGACTGTTTTTACCTCCACCCTTCGCAAGACACCGAGCAGGTGAGATCCAATAGAACGCACCACACACTCTCAACAGGCAGCAGCGCACGTGCTCACTGGAGCCTGGCCAGCCACGGTGGATCAATATCGCACAGCCGGGACGTAGAGGCTGTCGCACCGTGTGCAGTCAACCGTGACGACTGCACCGACTACAGGCACCTGACACGGCGTTGTGATCAGTCTGCAGTCAGAGCATCCATTCAAGGTGTGTTCCAAGTGGGCACA
>JAWQFJ010000181.1:80000-100000 GCA_034096865.1 Theodoxus fluviatilis | reverse complement strand
CTAGGGACACCGTGACTTGATTGGCGTTTTCTCTGAACTGTTCTAGTGATTTTTGTGCTTAGTGATCTTACATAGCCTACAAAGGCTGATAGGCCGTAATACACTATCCATCCATCTATCCATGCATGCATGCATGCATCCATCCATACATCCATTCATTCATCCATCCGTCCATCCACCCACCCATCATCCACCCACCCAACCACCCATCCATCCATCCATCCATCCATCCATCATCCACCCACCCACCCACCCACCCACCCACCCATCATCCATTCAACCATCCACCCACCCATTATTGACCCACCCACCCATCCACTCACCCACCCACCCACTCACCACCCATCCACCCACCCACCTACCCACCCACCCACCCACCCACCCATCCATCCATCCATCCATCCATCCATCCATCCATCCATCCATCCATCCATCCATCCATCCATCCACCCACCCACCCGCCCATCCATCCATCCATCCATCCACCCACTCACCCACCCACCCACCCACTCTCCCACCCACCCACCCACCTACCCATCCATCCATCCATCCATCCATTAATCCATCCTCCCACCAAACCCACCCATCCATCCATCCATCCATCCAACCATCCACCCACCCACCCACCCACCCACCCACTCATCCATCCACCCACCCACCACCCACCCATCCACTCATCCACCCATCCACCCATCCACCCATCCATCCATCCATTCACCCATCCATCCATCCATCCATCCATCCATCCACCCATCCATCCATCCATCCATCCATCCATCCATCCATCCATCCATCCATCCATCCATCCATCCATCCATCCATCCATCCATCCATCCACCCATCTGCCCTCGCAGTTACTCGAATACACCGCTGCTTGAGAAAGGAATGCAACGTGACTTTAAAAAGAAACTCTAGAATCAGCATAGCTTTGAAACACCGCTCCCGGTAACAGCTGTAGAACTTTTATTCAACCATCGGACAGGGGCTGCAACGGAAATTCGCTATAGTTTGTAACTGGAATGGAATAGTCGCCTTTATGCAACTGCAGATTTTCATAAGCTGTTAACGATGCTCGAAAATCCGTGGCAGATTTTACAGCTTGCATTAAAGCATCTCACACGTGTACGCACAGCATCCATAAAATTCGTGTGCGCTCTCATCCTTGCTTTTAAGCACGCAACTGGAGGGGGGGGGGGGGGGGGGAGAAGGGGTGGTGGGGTGGCGGCTGGTGAAAAGCGTCTCAAATTCACAGCAGGGGTTCTTACAAGGCCAAAACAGTTTTGGTGCAGCCGCTTCAAAAACGGCATGTCAGCTGCAATGTGGCCGAGGCCTTCCTCTCCATCCGGCAGATGACCTATGGCTGCTTCCTGGCTTTGCTGACCCTGGGGCGGCACCGCGAACGTCAATCAGGTCTCGTTCACATTGCACAAGTCGATTTCTACAGCGCCCCTGATCGGATCGATGCGAGAGGCCACTGGCTTGCATCTGCCCACGCTGGAGACCGTGGTATCGCTAGGGTCGGAACGTTGTTCTCTGGCTGACGTGATTACGCCTTTGAGGAGAGCTGCGCCACTGCGAGCTGCTTTTCTTCCAGTTTACTGCAGTTCCTTCGTGGCAGAAATTGGAACCGTGCCATTTCTTTGGTCTCTTGATTATATGCAGATTTACACACTCAAAGAAAGAATATTTTCAATTCCAGTAAACCGGAGGAAGCAGCACACCGTTTTATGTGCACAAGCATTTGAAGATGAGTTTCACCATCCGCCAGATTAGTTCACCGTAACAGTTATCTCGACAAAATATGGAAAGATAAAAGGCACTGCCTAAAAGCCTTTTCGGTTGGGGTAACAGTCTGTCACTGAACAGTCTGCAGTTGAATCATGGGATCCTTAATTTAAAGATTAATTTGTTAATGAATTTCCTTTTTAATGTGTTATTCAGGAACGTGAATGCCATTGCCTGGTCGATGTATCGCATCAGATATTACGTAAAAACCTTCTCTCAGTTTCATTGTGAAGTCTCCATCACCTAGTGGCCATTTTATTTTTTATTTCTTTCCTCACCCAGTGCAATGTCCCATTCAGGACTGCATCGATTTGTGTCACGTCCGTGTAGGCGTTGACCTCCTGGTGTGAACGATGCGGCAAGAAGGTGGAATGGACGCGGAGAGAAAATCCGTTCACACGCGAACGAAAGCTCAAACTGCCCTTCTCGGAGAAGCAGCCGAGAAAACTGTTTTGATCGTTGCCGTGACGACCCAGCAAGTTTTTCCACCTCGGAGATCGATGGACTTGCTCTGCCGATGCTATCACCAGCTTTCCCTTCGAACTCTTGTTTCTTTCGTTGTAAACGGGACTGGCTTACTGAGGGTTAATTGTAGTTCTCTGTAAGAAAACATTATGTACTTTCTCGATCAGTTGCTTGACATTTTTCTGCGTGCATTTAGTAGGCCGTGGAAAATGAGACCCTTCATAGGGATTCCATCGGAAGGCGCTGAAGGGTTTCATCCAAAGTAACATGGAATGCCTTGGCAAAAGACCGGCTTGCCTCTCCTGGAATTCCTCTGTAGCTCGGGGGTAAGAATAGACACCCCGGGTCCCCTTAGCTATTCACAAAATGTGGATGACTTGGAAAGAGAAGATTTGACTTGTTTGTTTTCTAACCAACGCTAGTGATTTAAGAAGATAAGCTCTATGGCCTATCAGCCATTGCAGGCTAATGTAAGATCTTTATCCTCCCTCCCTCCCTCCATTCTTCTTTCCCTCTCTGCCTCCCTCCTCCCTTCATCCCTCCCTTCACCCATCCCTCCCTCCTTGCATTCCTCCCTCCACATATCCATCCATCCATCCATCCATCCATCTATCAGTCCATCCTTCCATCTTTCCGGGAAGTATGCCCTTCAAATGCGTCCAGACTTCAACCGTTGTGTTACGTGTCCTAATCTGCCCGACAAAATTGTCACGTACTACAAAAAGCTTAATTTTCACGTATCGATTTTTCTTCCGTTTGGATTGGTTGAAGAATGTCAGCTAGACTGCAAGCCAGTGTAGTCTTTTGATCAGTTTGTCCAGCGTGATGAAGACCCTTGTTTGAATTGTTGCTTCAACTTCGAGCAGAATCGTCGAACGGCTGATTTTTCAAGATGTGCTTCCATAGAGTTCAAGCCTGCAAAGAATGCACTGCACAAAACAGGGTTTACTCCAAAGAATAAATGGCGTTGTACTGTGAAGGGCAAAACAAAAAGAAAACAATTTCCTGGAGAGAACTTTGGTGGAGGAAGTATGTTGGCTAATGGCTTATATGCAAATGCAAACGAGATGAATGACCACAGCTGCTCGAATAAAGGTAATCAGATATCGTTAACACATCGCAATCAGTCGAGGAGGGAAACCCGCCCTAGGCCTCGGGCAGAACACACCCACCGCGTCTCCCTACACGATTCGTTCGCGGCGAATGACAGGGCAATTGGGTCATGACTTGTGCATACACACCCACGAACACCAGTGGTTTAGATAGCCAATTCCCTGACATTGCCTATAACGACTGCAAATCTCTGCAGTTATTCAATGGTTCAATGTTTGCCAGTGTGAACGAGACCTTTGGCTGACAGCTGGGCAGGCTGTTACAGGACGTCGTTACAGGGGAAAGGGTGGAGGGAGGGAGGGAGACAGTTTGTGTCTACAACGCGTGGACTAGTCACCTTGCTGCATGCCCATGCACACAGTGGACTAACATCCAGCCCTTTGTCTCTCTTGCGGACTGTCGACCGTAAAGCTTGCTGCAGATGGGAGGTAGGCATGGATTACTACTCGATGGAATGCGTCGGCATTGTTGTAGAGTCTTTGATGCACCGTCTTTCTTGGCAGCGTTTTTGTCATTGGTACACCACCCATTGTGGCGTGGTTGCTGACTAGTCTTCAGCCATGCATGACGCGAGCTTGAAGGTTTGAGGCTTCGATGCAGTCCCCGAGTTGTCATGCTGCCGCCGCGCTTTCAATGCACGAAACTCTATCCTCCGTGGGTGTGGGTGAGTTCCGGCCTGTCTGATTATTCTTCCTGCACTGCGTGTGAATGGACGGTGCATTGTTTTAGTTTTCCATGTGAGTTTTGTTTTCATTCTCACTGCTCTGTCGCACCTGTATCACTCAAGTCGAGGCGCCATCACGCGACGTAGTGTTAGGAAAGACTGCCCCCAGCTTGGAAACAGATCTGCTTCTGTTACACGTGAGGTTGAGTTAAAACAGCCTTTAAAAACGTGTTAATCTTGGTGCGCGCGCGTGTGTGTGCGAGCGCGCGTGCACGTGTGTATTTGCATGCATGTGCATGAGTGTGAGCTCGCTTGCGTGCATGTTATGTGTTATGTGCAAGTGTTTGTGTGTGTGTGTGTGTGTGCATGCGTTTTCTAGAGTCAAAGAGGCGCTGACTGACCTAAATTTTACTTCCTCGATCCTTTCAGAAATATTGACCGTTTGTTTTTTTGTAGTTAATGTATTTGACCTTACACTTTATGTAGGTCCTGCCTTTGTTCCTACTGAAGACTTCCGGATCAGATTTGCTTTGCTTGTTACACATGACCTTATACTAAGCGATCAATCAGAGGGTCGTTTAGTTTTGCCTCACAATAGAATTTAAAGACAAATTATGTCGGGTTTGTCTGAGATATTGTGCTGTGTGAAACCAATCGGGGTTACACGCTGGGAAAGCTTCTAGAAAGACGGAGGAAAGCCTATGGGGGTCACCTTTAGTTTAAAGCCAATCAACACATCTTAAAGAGTGACAAGTCTTTTTCCTGTACACTTCTGTACAATATTATTAGCACTCTTCCATATTTACAAGGCGGTACTTCCGTACAACATTAGCACTCTTCCATCTTTGCAAGGCTGTACTTCCGTACAACATTAGCACTCTTCCATCTTTGCAAGGCTGTACTTCCGTACAACATTAGCACTCTTCCATCTTTGCAAGACGGTACTTCTGTACAACATTAGCACTCTCCTATCTTTGCAAGGCTGTGCTTCTGTACAACATTAGCACTCTTCCATCTTTGCAAGGCTGTGCTTCCGTACAACATTAGCACTCTCCCATCTTTGCAAGGCGGTACTTCTGTACAACATTAGCACTCTTCCATCTTTGCAAGGCTGTGCTTCTGTACTACATTAGCACTCTTCCATCTTTGCAAGGCTGTGCTTCTGTACAACATTAGCAGTCTTCCATCTTTGCAAGGCTGTGCTTCTGTACAACATTAGCACTCTTCCATCTTTGCAAGGCTGTGCTTCCGTACAACATTAGCAGTCTTCCATCTTTGCAAGGCTGTGCTTCTGTACAACATTAGCACTCTTCCATCTTTGCAAGGCTGTGCTTCCGTACAACATTAGCAGTCTTCCATCTTTGCAAGGCTGTGCTTCTGTACAACATTAGCACTCTTCCATCTTTGCAAGGCTGTGCTTCCGTACAACATTAGCACTCTTCCATCTTTGCAAGGCTGTGCTTCTGTACAACATTAGCACTCTTCCATCTTTGCAAGGCTGTGCTTCTGTACAACATTAGCACTCTTCCATCTTTGCAAGGCGGTACTTCTGTACAACATTAGCACTCTTCCATCTTTGCAAGGCGGTACTTCCGTACAACATTAGCAGTCTTCCATCTTTGCAAGGCTGTGCTTCCGTACAACATTAGCAGTCTTCCATCTTTGCAAGGCTGTGCTTCTGTACAAAATTAGCATTCTTCCATTTTTGCAAGGCGGTACTTCTGTACAACATTAGCAGTCTTCCATCTTTGCAAGGCTGTGCTTCTGTACAACATTAGCTCTCTTCCATCTTTGCAAGGCTGTGCTTCTGTACAAAATTAGCATTCTTCCATTTTTGCAAGGAGGTACTTCTGTACAATATTAGCACTCTTCCATATTTACAAGGCGGTACTTCTGTACAACACTAGCACCCTTCCATCTTTGCAAGGCTGTGCTTCTGTACAACATTAGCACTCTTCCATCTTTGCAAGGCGGTACTTCTGTACAACATTAGCACCCTTCCATCTTTGCAAGGCTGTGCTTCTGTACAACATTAGCACTCTTCCATCTTTGCAAGGCTGTGCTTCTGTACAACATTAGCACTCTTCCATCTTTGCAAGGAGGTACTTCCGTACAACATTAGCACTCTTCCATCTTTGCAAGGCGGTACTTCTGTACAACATTAGCACTCTTCCATCTTTGCAAGGAGGTACTTCCGTACAACATTAGCACTCTTCCATCTTTGCAAGGCTGTGCTTCTGTACAACATTAGCACTCTTCCATCTTTGCAAGACGGTACTTCTGTACAACACTAGCACTCTTCCATCTTTGCAAGGCTGTGCTTCTGTACAACATTAGCACTCTTCCATCTTTGCAAGGCGGTACTTCTGTACAACATTAGCACTCTTCCATCTTTGCAAGGCTGTGCTTCTGTACAACATTAGCACTCTTCCATCTTTGCAAGGCGGTACTTCTGTACAACATTAGCACTCTTCCATCTTTGCAAGGCGGTACTTCTGTACAACATTAGCACTCTTCCATCTTTGCAAGGCGGTACTTCCGTACAACATTAGCACTCTTCCATCTTTGCAAGGCGGTACTTCTGTACAACATTAGCACTCTTCCATCTTTGCAAGGCTGTGCTTCTGTACAACATTAGCACTCTTCCATCTTTGCAAGGCGGTACTTCTGTACAACATTAGCACTCTTCCATCTTTGCAAGGCGGTACTTCTGTACAACATTAGCACTCTTCCATCTTTGCAAGGCTGTGCTTCTGTACAACATTAGCAGTCTTCCATTTTTGCAAGGCTGTGCTTCTGTACAACATTAGCACTCTTCCATCTTTGCAAGGAGGTGCTTCTGTACAACATTAGCACTCTTCCATCTTTGCAAGGCGGTACTTCCGTACAACATTAGCAGTCTTCCATCTTTGCGAGGCTGTGCTTCCGTACAACATTAGCACTCTTCCATCTTTGCAAGACGGTACTTCTGTACAACACTAGCACCCTTCCACCTTTGCAAGGCTGTGCTTCTGTACAACATTAGCACTCTTCCATCTTTGCGAGGAGGTACTTCTGTACAACACTAGCACCCTTCCATCTTTGCAAGGCGGTACTTCTGTACAAGATTAGCACTCTTCCATCTTTGCAAGGCTGTGCTTCTGTACAACATTAGCACTCTTCCATCTTTGCAAGGCTGTGCTTCTGTACAACATTAGCACTCTTCCATCTTTGCAAGGCTGTGCTTCTGTACATTAGCAGTCTTCCATCTTTGCAAGGAGGTACTTGACGCTTGTAATTTTATGACGCTTTCTTTCCTTGCATGCGCAGTCGCAACTTGTGTATTGGTGCAATCAGCATTACGCCAGGTCGTGTTTGGCAGTATGTGTGTGCGCAGTATGTGTGTGCGCAGTATGTGTGTGCGCAGGATGTGTGTGCGCAGGATGTGTGTGCGCAGTATGTGTGTGCGCAGTATGTGTGTGCGCAGGATGTTTTAGTTGTGTGCGAAGAGGATCCAGGAAGAGTGCAGGTTTGTAATCTGCAACTATAGGCTACGTCGACAATTTTAGCTGTGCATAAACGGCTTAGGGGGAACTCATGATGACGAAGGCTATGGGAAATGCTGATTTATATTGGTTTCTTCTTTCTGGGGGATGGACTGTGTGGGGAGTGGGTTAGGATGGGGTGTCTTTCGGTGAACTCGGCTTATTTCCAAACCCATAGATCATAGAGACAATTAAGTCAGTACTATAGTGACAGAACGTGGGATATAGGGATGGATGAAGGGAAGGAAGGAAGGGAGGAGGCACGAACAAACGCACGGATGAATGAATAAGTAAGTGCATTTGCCGTCGACGTCTTATCAACCGTTGGCTAAACCAAATCGTAAGAGCTGTAGAGTTTAGAAAAGGTACTTGCAATCCGAAGC
This sequence comes from Theodoxus fluviatilis, assembly GCA_034096865.1. Lineage (NCBI taxonomy): Eukaryota > Metazoa > Mollusca > Gastropoda > Cycloneritida > Neritidae > Theodoxus > Theodoxus fluviatilis. The sequence continues at coordinate 92,066 of JAWQFJ010000181.1, read as the reverse complement.
AAGGGAGTGTCCTTCGATTTCCACATCTGGTGTGTCGACAAGCGTTTGCCAGATCGTTTCGCTTGCATTCTCTGTTCATTTGCAGACTAAAATGTGCTTTCCAATTCACCTAATGTCTCTGTGTAGTAACGTTAGGCGGACTTACGGGCCAGATGCAACGCTGCTATGCTGGAACGTGGAATAGGATAGTGGGATGAGTGTGAGTGCAAGCTGTTTCACCTATTAAGCCACCTCGACATGGGAATTATCATCACTTACCCAGCACGATCAATTTACAGTGGGGCGTGTGTACCTGTTTGCGTGTTGCTCGTGATGAAAAGAAGAAAGAAGCAATGCGTGTAGTTGATGGGATGAGTAGATGGAGAATGGGCCGGACTAGACAAATCTCACATCGTGATGAGCAACGTTGAATGGCAACTCAGCAGGAAATACCGGTCAAGGTCTTACCGCTGCAATGATGGCGGATCAGACAGCTGTATGTGTGAATGGCGTTTCAGCCGTGCTTAAGCTCCAGAGTAAAATTCAGCCGTAGCCGATCGAAGCCCCCCTCATCAGCTTATCAACTTGATATCGTATTGATCAATGCCCCTGACTGGTCCGCACTGCTTAGGACCGCCCATACCTCGCTACTGGACCAGGCCTTGAAGGCTCATTGGCAATTGGTTCCAACGGGGAAGGGGGGTGGGGGGTTGGTGTTGGGGGAACTGGGTGGGGCTGGGGTGATGAGGGATTGGGGGTGGGGGCTCGAGTAGCAGCTGTCGTTGGGTAAATATTGACTTCACCGGTGATGATCTGAGTATAGACCTTATTCACGCGGCGGCCATGTTAGTTTTAAAACGAGGCCGCACACGCTAACGCGGCGACCGCGCTACCTTCACAGTATTGCTGGAGCGGCAATTTGACAAATGTTCCCGACTTTTCTCAAGGTGATGTGGAAAGATGGTCGAACGAAGGCAGAACAATAGCAAGAAGACAAAGTGACAAAGGCTATGAGAAGTGGATTGAAGGGTTTATCGACTACGATGCCATCAAAGGTTGGTACACAGTGACAAGTTCTTTCGCTTAGATTAGAAATGAGTGTTCGCGTTATTTTTGTTTTCTTGGTGTCGCTTTCAAATCTGTTCACAGTACTAGGCTGGCTGGTTTACTTAGATGTGATTTTTTTATGCGTGCTAACTGATAATTATTAGGTTTAGAGCTTGAATTTTCGATGATATTACACAAGTTCTTTTTCGCTTACTACTCGAGTGTTCGAACCAATGAACCGTGATCACGCGCTGACCTCATGACAAGCTGGCCAATGAGAGACAAGGAACGAAACGGCCGTCTCTTTCCGTGGTTTTCATTGGTTCGAACACTCAAGTAGTAAGCGAAAAAGAACGTGTGTAATATAATCGAAAATTTAAGCTCTAAACCTAATATCAGTTAGCACGCATAAAAAATCACATCTAAGTAAACCAGCCAGCCTAGAACTGTGAACAGATTTGAAAGCGACACCAAGAAAACAAAAATAAAACCTCGAACACTCAGTTCTAATCTAAATTCTAAGCGAAAGAACTTGTCACTGTGTACCAACCTTTGATGGCATCGTAGTCGATAAACCCTTCAATCCACTTCTCATAGCCTTTGTCACTTTGTCTTCTTGCTATTGTTTTGCCTTCGTTCGACCATCTTTCCACATCACCTTGAGAAAAGTCGGGAACATTTGTCAAATTGCCGCTCCAGCAATACTGTGAAGGTAGCGCGGTCGCCGCGTTTGCGTGTGCGGCCTCGTTTTAAAACCAAAATGGCGGGTCGCGTGAATAAGGTCTATTGCTGTTGTGTGCCACTGTCAATTTGAAGTGGTGTCGTTGCATCGTTGTTGCTGCCACATTCGGAGTCACTTTTTTCAGTACTGATGGTTTGTCATTTGTCGTTGTTGTTTTGTCCTTATAGTTGTTATTGTTGTTGTTCCTGCTGTTTTTATCATGTTGATTTTTCTGAATATTGTAGACATCGCTGTTGTTGTTGTCGGTGTGGTAAGGTCATTGTGGATACTGAGTGTTGTAGACGGTGAGACCAACATATGACAACACACAACACAACACATATTTTCTTTATCCAGAAATGGAAATTAAAGTTACAAATCACTGGTAGAATGATAACTAATTATGTACAAACAAAAAATTCTTCAACATCACAGAACGTTACAATCAAGGGGTTAAAGAAAAGGAAGGTGCGGGGCTGCATAGCAAGAGATTAGGATCAGACTGCAGGTCCAGAATAGTTTTGAATACTTATTGCAGTTGGTAGAAATAATCGCCGGTATCTGTATGTAAGTTTGTTTGTTTGCTTGTTGTTTTGTTGTTGTTGTTTGTTTTTGTTTTTTGGGGGGAGCGGAATCTTTGGCTGCGAGGTATGGTCTGGAGTGGAATTCTGTGTGGAGGGGGTAGTCTGTATTATTCATTATGACACGTGTCTTCTCTTGCACTCGAGTGTGGTGGATCTAGCTGAAGGTTTCTGTGGGTGTACCAGTGATGTTTTGTGCCTTCTTTACAAATTTATATAATCATTTATTTAATCGTTTATTCACAAAAATGATCACATTTCAACTGCAGTCCATTATCAAGTGTTACCTTTATAACAGAGAGAAATAAGATATGCTGTAAAGAATCTCTCTCCTCTCCTCTTTCTTTCTATCTCTCTCTCTCTCTGTCTCCTCTTTCTCCTCTTTCTCCTCTTTCTTTCTCTCTCTCTCTCTCTCTCTCTCTCTCTCTCTCTCTCTCTCTCTCTTTATCTCTCTCTATCTTGCTTTTGTGTCCGTATGTTTATCTCTGTATGTTTGCGTGTCTCCTTGCAATACATAACAAATCATGATGTGTGCTGTAAACTTACTGTGTTACGCGTGATTACAAGAGTGGCATGTGTTTTATGTTGCAGGGAACTCCATCAGCAAGGGTTCTGCCCACCCGAGGAATGAACGCTCTACCAGCGTGGCCAGTACCCGCTCGGACAACTCGCAGGCGGTGAGTCCATTCTGTGTGTGTGTGTCCCCTGTGGGATGGGGGTAAGAACTGACCCACCGCGTCTCCCTGTGGAATGGGGGTAAGAACTGACCCACCGCGTCTCCCTACGCGATTCGTAAGAGGCGAATACACAGGGACATCGTGACTTGATTTGCGTTTACTGTAAACTCTTCTAGTGATTTTCGTGCTTAATGGCCTTATATAGCCTACAAAGGCTGATAGGCCGTAAAACCCCATCCATCCATTCTGTGTGTACACCTGTGTGCTTGCTTTTGCACACACATGTGTAAACATGCAGGCACTGTACACGTCTACAGCTTCGTTCTTTTCCCCACAGAGGTCAATGTTCATATGCAGACGTTCGAACGAGTACGAGAGAGAGAGAGAGAGAGAGAGAGAGAGAGAGAGAGAGAGAGAGAGAGAGAGAGAGAGAGAATTCAAAGACATGCACATCTGCGTACATATTTCTCTCCTCAAGTTTTCTCTCCTCATCCCACACTAACCGCTACTCCTAACGTCATTTCCTCACCACAACTCTTCTATCCACCTCCACCGCCACACCCCACACACCGGCACCCCTCAACCCCAACCCCCACCGACACACACACACACACACACACACACACACACACACACACACACACACACACCGCCCCCCCCCCCCCCCCCCCCCCCAACCGCCACAGAAACACACGCAGGCACATGTACATGTATTACAGCTTGTCGTTTGTGTCAGAGAACCGTTCGGAAAGACTTTCCGACAGCAGGAGAGCAGGGAAAGCCACAGCCTTTAGCACTGACACGTCATCGTTGCACCGAACTGGAAATCAATAAAGCAGCTTCCTACAGGTCTAGAGTTAACCTGGCAAAACATGAAATTTATTAGTACGAGATACGGCCACAGCCGCTCGATGTCTTCGCATCTTCTCAGATAGCTGGACCCCCTGTCTGCTGGGCTTTTGAGGTCAACACTCCTCGTGGGTTGAGGGTAAGAAAGGACCCACCGCACCTCTATGCACAATTAAGATGGATGGTTGGATGGAGTTTTACGGCCCATCAGCCTCTTTTGGCTAGTTAAGGCCTTTGATCACGAAAATCATTAGAGATGGTGAGAAAATGAGCAAGTCAAGTCACGATTTCCGTTGTTACTCGCCTCTTACGAATCGCATGGGGAGACGCGGTGGGTCAGTTCTTACCCCCATCCCACAGGGAGACGCGGTGGGTCAGTTCTTACCCCCATCCCACAGGGAGACGCAGTGGGTCAGTTCTTACCCCCATCCCACAGGGAGACGCGGTGGGTCAGTTCTTACCCCCATCCCACAGGGAGACGCAGTGGGTCAGTTCTTACCCCCATCCCACAGGGAGACGCGGTGGGTCAGTTCTTACCCCCATCCCACAGGGAGACGCGGTGGGTCAGTTCTTACCCCCATCCCACAGGGAGACGCGGTGGGTCAGTTCTTACCCCCATCCCACAGGGAGACGCGGTGGGTCAGTTCTTACCCCCATCCCACAGGGAGACGCAGTGGGTCAGTTCTTACCCCCATCCCACAGGGAGACGCGGTGGGTCTGTTCTTACCCTGAACCCACAGGAGGTCGATTGTTTACTCTAACCGGCTTGTGATTGTTCCTGATCGATGGTCTCAAATAGCCTACAGAGGCTGAGAAGCTGTGAAGCTTCACTCTCTCAATCAGTGTCATTTGTTGGTTCGTGGTCTGGTCCAAGGTTCCACCTGAATGCCTGCTGCGAGATGTGTCAGGGTGAACGTTCTAGCCCCGTTAGACCGTCTACTCGTGTCACAGTTCTACGTGGGGATTAGAACCACGGCAGCCCAGCCCGAGCTGAAATTTTGACAAAGTTCTAATTCCCTCGCAGCGTGGCGTTGTTTCTGTAGTGGATTATGCCTGGCCCAGTCTTTTCCTTTCGCCTTGACATTCAAGTTCAGCCTGCGCCAATCCCTTTGTGTTCACTTAACCACGACGTAGTCGCACTGACAGCCTTCAGCGTGATCAGTTGAACCTTCAAGTCTTGACCCCTGCCACTGACTAACTGCCTGATGGATTTACTTAAGCTTGGAGTTCTGTCGCATCTTGATGATAGTTGATTTCTATTCAAGGGATTCGAGGGTACTTCCACTGTTTTTCTGATAGTTCATGGATCAAACCTGAGAGGCTTGGAACGGAGGTCTCAGTGTAGATAGGAACATTCCTCGCGCACAGCTGGTGTGGTTCCCAGAGTGTGGATTCTTCAGAATGTCTGGCTAGCTTTGTGTGTCATGGTCATCTGGAATTTCATGAGTCTATGGACATACTCCTTGGATTGAACCAGAAAGAATTATGTGGAGAAAACAACATTCAAATACGACAGAGGTAAGGTTGTTTCGAACTGTTAATGGAGTGGACATCATTACATATTTCGTAGTTCTGTCTTCAAGAAACAGTCGTGTTTCTATCGACATTTCGAGATTTAACTTTGGTGATGTATTATGTGACATATATGGGGACGTCAGTCAACTGTACTTCATTAGGAACCTCATGAAGCATTTGTGCCACTCTCTCGTGAGTTGTAAAACCTCAGCCAGTGTTCAGTGCCTACGTTCTGTTTCCAGGGTACATCGGTCAAGGCTATGAATGGCCGCAACTCCCAGAAGTCCGAGACAGCCCGTACTGACCCTGCACCTCCAAAGCCCAGAAAGAGCCTGATCAAGAGTTCCATTCCCCCACCAGGTAAGATGAATTTTTCATTTCATTTTTCACCTTCCTTTTAGACATCTTTGACCCCAGCCACCAGCAATTTCTTATTGCAGGAATCAAACTGGTTTCAGAGGCAGGCCAGATTTGGAATCATCTGAGATGGAATTCTGGTGGTGGTGGTGACAGTGGAGGAATGATATTGCATGGCTAATTTTTGTTGTAAATACTTACCTCCGGGTACTGCTGCTATCATACTCAGCATGCAGATGAACCCAGCCCTCTTGCCTGGCATTTGGCTGACCAGTGCTTTTGAACTGTGACCTTTCATGCTGCATGCACTTTGAATGGCAAGCAGCTGCCGTAACAGCTTCACTGACACAATGCTGACACAATGCTGACACAATGCTGACACAATGCTGACACAATGCTGACACAATGCTGACACAATGCTGACACAATGCTGACACAATGCTGACACAATGCTGACACAATGCTGACACAATGCTGACACAATGCTGACACAATGCTGACACAATGCTGACACAATGCTGACACTTTGCTGCTAGTTTGCAAAGCTTAACCTTGGCTGATCACGAAATGCCTGTTGGCGAGATGAAGTAAGCAGTGTTATGCTGAATATGCACAGGATGTAGTGTAGAAATTTTCACTGAATCATCGGTGTGTGTGAGAGAAGATTTTTAATTGCAGGATGTGGATGTACTGATGTGTTGTAAGATCTTAACCTTACAAATGTTTTGCATTGCATATGCATGACTGCCCAGCTTACTGGCTGACATTTTATATGTAAATCCTGCCACTAATTTTATTTCATGTTTGACTTGCGAATTCACTCGCTTGCAGTAATCGAAGTTGATGTGTAGACTACATCAGTCCTGTGATGTGTTAACTTATAGCACCCAGGAAAACAGCCCCCAAACCACCTGCCGCCAAACCTTTGCCAGATCCACCCAAACGAGAATTCCTCAAACGAGATGTTTCCAAACAGAGCATCCCCCAAAAGACGCCGAGTAAGTCTGTTGTTTGGATGTTGATCCCAGCCTTGCTCGCCGACATGTTGTCGTTGTGCAGTGATTCCCCTTGCTGTGCTGCCTGCGCTGCCTGCCAGTGTGCGTGTTGTGTTCTTCCGCACCTCCTCCTCGTTCTCCGCCGCCATGTCCAAACAAGGGACGCTACTCTCGCTGGCTTAAGAGTGAGCCTCGCTTCGCGCTTGCCGCTGCGAGAGAGAAGCTCTTTCACGTGTGAGGAACTTATTGGAGATTGATCTTATAGAGAGAGACACACGAGACTAGTTATGGATTGACTGATGGATGATATAGGGAGATATTAAATCAGAATGGGGTCAGGACAACGCGTCTATATTTCTGGTCCAGGAAACATGGCACTCACAACGTTTAAAATACCTGTTGCTCTGGGATTTTTAATTTGCTTGGGGGAGGGGGGGGGGGGGGGGGGGGGGGGGCGTGTTGGAATTAGTATGCAATAAATGACACATATTCTGGTTTTCCTTCATGTTCATAGCTCAGTTTTATTTCCATTTGAGATAAGTACACGGGAACAATGTTTACCGTGGTATGATGCTTAGAACTGGTAACGTCCGCGTTAGAAAGAAAAATATTTAAATATTACTTAAACTCTCTGATTTATGTCATTTAGTGTACATCCACACAAAATTATTTTTCATTTTTGTAAACGTTTGCAAATACTGCATGACGTGCTGAATGCACCTAGTGACTGGACACGCAATTATGAAGCACACTGTGACCATTCAGGCAGGAAGTAGCGAGAACGAATTGTTATTTTCAGTGCAGGACAGTTCACCTCCTCATGACGATTTGATCATTTGAAATACAAACAGGCTTAAGAGTGCCCCTACTCCTGGCAACATGAACCATTGTGAAAATATTGCTGGTACATGTCTTGATAGCCTAGATGCTGTGTCTTGTGATGCATTCGTGTTTTGCTGTGATGTTTGTTGTCTTTCGTCGGTTGTTTTTTTTTTGCATGTGTTTGTTGTCGTGCATTCAGTGATTTTTGTCTTGAAAGGCCATTTGCACTCGCTGGACTTCTGTCGCGCGTAAAAAAAATACCTGTATATCACGGGTTTCCGATATTTTCCCCTTCATATTTTTTTTTTAACTTGATGACATTAATCATCATTTTGGAGAATGATTTTTCTAACTGAAAGAAAAATGTACTTTCCAAGGAGGATGAGGGAAGGAGTGTGTGTGTGTGTGTGTATGTGTGTGTGTATGTGTGTGTATGTGCGTGTGTATGTGTGTGTATATGTGTGTATATATGTGTGTGTATGTGTGTATGTGTGTGTCTGTGTGTGTATGTGTGTGTGTATGTGTGTGTATGTGTGTGTATGTGTGTGTGTATGTGTGTGTGTATGTATGTGTGTCTGTGTGTGTGTATGTGTGTGTATGTGTGTATGTGTATTTGCGTGTGTGTATTTGTGTGTGTATGTGTGTATATGCCATGTTAACTCATTCAAGGCGCAGAATTTCTAGTGCGTCTGTCCCCTGGAATCGCAGGAAAATGGACCAAGTTTGAAAAATCGTAGTAAAATAAATACTGTAGCTACAAAGCTAAACGTGGTATGGCTAGAAAGGTCTTTATTTGCCAAAACTAGCCAAATGCTGCACTTTGTCAAGCTAAGAAAACACTACACTTGCCATGAAAGTAAGTAGAGTCACTATTTTGAAAAAAATAGGTCCTTGACCCAGCTCTCTTTCTCATAGTGCCCACTGCTTGTTTCTTGGTCTAGAGCTCTAAAAAAAAAGTGAACTTCAAAACATGGCACAAAAACACACTGGAGAAATTTTGTGATGATTGTGTGTATTAGTCCTGAGTTACAACCAATATGAGCCTACAATGAACTACCGAGCAGCTGATGGCGAGTTCGACGTAGTTTCATCCTCGCTCTGATACCTCATCATTAGCGAGAGGAAAATCACTACTATCATCATCATCATGAAAGGGATCATCACAAAAACACACTGGAGAAATTTTGTGATGATTGTGTATATTAGTCCTGAGTTACAACCAATATGAGCCTACAATGAACTACAGAGCAGCTTATGGCGAGCTCGACCTCGTTTCAGCCACATTGACAACTTCGCTCTCATCCTCGCTGTCTGATACCTCGTCATTAGCGAGAGGAAAATCACCACTATCATCATCATCATGAAAGGGATCATCTACATCAGTTCCTATCTCATACAAAGCATCCACTTCAGCATCAGAACCCTCCTCTATAGCAATTTCCACACGCTCACACAACCTCGCACTGCAATCGACGCTACGCCGCCATCGCTGTTTACTTCGCGCCTCGTAGTGCATTGCTGATAAAATTTATGGTCTGGCCGGGAAAGATCTGTGTGTGGATCTAAAGCTGGCAAACCATTGTACAGAGACGAATTCAAGACTAGACTAGTTCCATATACCATATTTTCCTTGTTGTAAGCAGGCAAAAATATGCTAATGTGGTAGCCTCTATTGAGGCTACGCGCCGCCAACGACTATGTTCGGCGCGTAGCCTCATATGAGGCTACGTGCCGCGAATAAGTTAAAGTAACATTTTCATGTGCATGTGCAAGGTAATAATGTCAAGATTGAACACATTCATTGAAGAATCTCATGGAACAAGTGAATCATACTGCAGCGATGCAGATGAAAAAAATATTCCTCCTCCTCTCAGTCTATCAGATCAACTTCACTCTATGACATAGTAAGGGAGACTAAAATTGCAATTTGTTTCAATAGAGATAACTGTGATAAAAGTATATTCTAAGAAATAAACATCATGCAGACAAGACAATGGTCTTGATGTCAGATTCGTCCATTCTCCACTCAATGTGTCAAAGAATTCAGATCACAGATTCATAAGACAATGCTGAAGCTGCATCCACATGATGCATCCACACAAATTTCATACTTTCTGAGTGGACTTCTCAGATGTAACATCTTGATTTTCCTGTGCAACTGTACATTCCTCTTGAGCAGTTTGGCATTCCATGTCAACAGGTTCAGGGCTGTGTGCAGTCTGACTTGCAGTCCGGTAATCTTCTGGTGCCACTGCCAAAACCTAAACAGAAGTAAACAGAATAGCATATTTATGTTCCATGCAGCACTGTGCCAACAGGATGGTTTGTGTTCATTATATATATGTAAATGATAGCATAACTAACAACATCTTGACTTTATATTAAAAATCAGTCAAGCTTCTTCAGTTTCTAGAAATCAATTCAACTACCATTATGTACACATGACTGAAAGCAGTATGGTCTGCAACAAAATAATACATGAGCACTTAATGATGCTGAAATGATTAATGCAGTGATAAGCAAATGACATGCTAAAATTTCCGTTCTCAACCCTCAACAGAGTCAGTATATATACAGACTTTACCAGGTTTATGACTAAGAAATATATGCATGTGCAAATATGTATTTGAAATAAATTCATCATTTAATTTTCCCTAACCCTAACTGGTCACATTCAGTATCAACCCAAACTTGTACCTTCCACATTTTTTTCTGTTGACCCATGTTGGTGGTGGTTCTCTTGCTTTGAACATCCCACAATATAACAGCAATAATGGTTGTAAAGTTTACATACACATGAAACACAACTTAAGTGGAAGTGTGCATATTAATTTTGATTAAACCAAACAAGATGCAATAGAAATGTAACTACCAGTTTTTACATGTTAACCCCTTCCCTGCTTCGCCCGAAACTAATTCGGGCCTTGACTGCTCCTGCTGTGCTATGACCAGAGACACTATAATATGCAAACATCATCCAGATTGAAGTATTTCACTCGCAATGGCACCTCAGGGGGATCACGTGGAACCTGTAGAAGAGAAAGACAAGATATTTGTAACTTCAATGGTATGGCGGATTTTTCTCATGCAGTTACAAATTTACTCATTGGTATATATATAACTAGATTATCTTGCATAAGTAATGTTGCAGACTAAAAAGTACACATACACACAAAGTATGATTAAAATTTCAAAATAGAATTACAAATGTATTTTTACATCATTAAAAAAATCTGAACCCATTTTGTAATCACTTTAAATTCTATAATTATTTATGAAGTATTAATTTAAAGTTATCCTGTTGAATGCTTATCTTCACGTCACTTACTGGTGCTGCTCTGGTAGTCTTAGGAATCACGATGGATTTCTCAGGCATACACTCTGTGGGCAGGCTGCCATGAACAAGGGTACATCCGCCATTTTTTCCTGTGAAAGATAAATGAATTACAAGCACACAATATGAGTTCATGTCTTTTGGAATGTGACATGTATGCATATATATCTGTGCATTCACCCTTCACAGGCTACCCTTCTGAGTCTGCTATGAACATTAGACTCCCATTCTATGCTGCAGGACCATACAAACTTGAAAGATCCGAGTGTCAACATCAATTCATAATTGTTACTACTCAAGCATATCTGTTACAATGATGAGCGAATCTTGCTGAAGAGGGGAGTGGAGGCAGGGGGTGAAAGGGATCAGTGCTTTCAGATTCAGTTTGAAGGAGGGATATTAACCTTTTGACTCCCAACTTACTTTACAAAAAAACCAAAAACAAAGTAAGTTCTCTTTTGCCACAACGTTCTCAGACACAAATTGTGTAAACATGAACTTGTAAAACTAAAAGTGCATTTATCCAGTACTAGTTTGGTGGCAATATAACTTCCCGGAACAGACGTGGTAGAAATTAGGTCAATATTAATGACATTATGGTTGGAATAGGGCAGAACGGGAGTCCAAGGGTTAACCCTTTGTCTGTTGGTTGTATACCGCAACAACTCATTTGGCCCAGTTTGTTGATTGCATTATTTGACGCGAGACCTGCACCCAGACAGTGGCATTAAACCTTTAACACCTGAATCGCCCAAAAGAGCCCGGCAGGTGCCCTGTGTGTTTCATAAATTAACTGCTTAACACTATAACAGTGTACATACCTTGTTCGTATGTTACTTAAAAAAAATATAGTTACAAAACTGTTTAGTGGACAATTTCAATGAATCCAGTGGACACAGCAGGCACTTCCAACCACCCTTGGGCACCCAGAAGGTACAAGATTCTGTTTACGAAGTGAACTCTGGTGGTAAAGGCTAAAAGGGTGAAGCGTAGATGACGCCAATCACAAAATTAATGACAAAAGTCCTTGGAACCTATGCATGCACTTGTTGCTGCTTCACCCAATGTACGGCCAATAATATATAACGAGGGTTAGAGCAAGATTTTAGTCTACTTATAGTACACTTTTTAAGGGGACTGGCTACCCTGCCATTGTGACCTGTATCAAGATTTTAATGAAATAATTTTT
>JAWQFJ010000181.1:67500-75000 GCA_034096865.1 Theodoxus fluviatilis | reverse complement strand
CGTCCGTCCGGGCGTCCGGGCGTCCGTTTAAAACTTTAACGTTGGATTTTTCTCGGAGACTATTAAGTCTATCAACACCCAATTTGGCATGATGGTGTATGATGACAAGGCCTCAAAAAACATCCATAGTGACTTGACCTTGCTTCAAGGTCAAGGTCGCAGGGGCTATAAATGTTGTCTAAAAAGCAGCCATTTTTCACATTTTCTCAATTTTCTCTGAATTTTTTGAGATTGTATACCTCACCTATACATGGTATATAGGACAAAGTATGCCCTATTTTTTATACCAGTTTGGTTGACTTTGCTTCAAGGTCAAGGCCACAGGAGCTCTTTAAAGTTGGATTGTATACATATTTTGAAGTAACCTTGACCCTGAACTATGGAAGATAACTGTTTCAAACTTAATAATTATGTGGGGCACATGTTATACTTTCATCATGAGACACATTTGGTCACATATCAAGGTCAAGGTCACTTTGACCCTAATGAAATGTGACCAAAATGGGGTAGTAAACCACTAAAAGTGACCATATCTCATGGTAGAAAGTGCCAATAAGCACCATTGTGCTTCCTATGTCTTGAATTAACAGCTTTGTGTTGCATGACCTTGTCCTTGGGTCAAGGTCACATGTATTTTGGTAGGAAAATGTGTAAAGCATTCTTTAGTTTAGTGTATGATGTCATTGCTAGGTGTAGTTGATTGGCCTTGACCTTGAAGGTCACCTGAAGGTCAAGGTCATGTAAAGGTCAAGGTCAAGCATGTGAGTCGTATGGGCATTGCCCATCTTGTTGTTGTTGGTTGTCTGTCTTTTATTGGTTTTTGTTGTCTGTGTCTGTTCCTCTGTGTGTATGAATTTCTCTCTCTCTGTCTCTCTCTCTCTCTCTCTCTCTCTCTCTCTCTCTCTCTCTCTCTCTCTCTCTCTCTCTCTCTCTCTCTCTCCTTACAGTGAATAACAGAGGAGCATTGTCCATCAAGTAATATGCAACAACAGAATACAGCTGTATCAAAGGAATGACGTATGTACAGATGTGTGAATGTTTATGTGTGTGTGAGACGACACATAGTAGTCGAAGAGCTCAGCAGTCGAGGAATTTCCTTGTGTACAGTCAGATATCAAGACATGCGTTGATGATGTACTCGCATGGATGACTCGAACTCAAGCTCAATACGGATAAAACTGAAATTATGCCTGTTGGGGCACGGTCAAGTCTCGGGCTTATTGAGAGTGATTCCACTGTCATTGGGGGTAGCTCTATTCCATTCCAGAGCTCGGTTAGGTACCTCGGTGTTCAGATTGACCAGACATTGTCGATGCGTGAACAGATCAGCAGTACTTGCACTGCCTGTTTTCTTGAACTACGCCGCATTGCATCCGCAGCTGTGCAGATTAATGTTGTTAATATCGATGGAGCCACAACGCACGTTCCTGCAGCCAGCCAGTCCCCCTGTGGGTTCGGGGTAAGAATTGACCCACCACGTCTCCCTACGCGATTCGTTAGAGGCGAATAACTAGGGACATCGTGACATCATTTGTGCTTACTCTAAACATTTTAGTAATTTTTGTGCTTAATGGCCTTACATAGCCTACAAGGGCTGATAGGCCGTAGAACTCCATCCATCCATCCATCCTGCAGCCAGATGTAAACGTGTGTGTGAACGCGGCCTGGACCGGGTTGGCTGTTACGTCACCCGGGGCGTTGTGCAGTTGTTTATGTTGGCCGAGAGCTCTGGCAGAGAGGAGACGTTCTATTTTTAGGGGAACTCGTTGATCACTTCATTCTGACGGTCCACGGCCCTCTGCTGCAAAACTAATGGGAAACTTTCGAAATGTCACTGGTTTGTGAAGCGCCGTCGCGTACGATATTGAACTACAGTAACAGTTCGTCGAGTTGAAAAGAAAGGGCGGGCAACAATTTGCCTACTTGTGAGCTAATGCCTGAAATCTCTCTGCTTCGCAATGAAATTTATTCTACGTACGTCTGCAGCCGGAGGGGAGACGCGCATTGCTCGCTTGAGAATTAAGATTCTGACTTTTTGATTGGTAAGTGTGTGAGCCTTGCGTGTTTTCTCAAAATGCATTCCTCCCTCAGGAGGATGGCAGATCCCTGGTTGCTATCTTGAGTGCAAGGCTGACAGCCATGCCACATGGCTGGCTGAGATAAATATGTGGCAATGGAGAGAACAAAGACGCGAATGTGAAAGAGTTAAGTGGGAAAACCCTGGGCGCAAATTGACGTAATGTACTTTGTCAGTGATTGCAGCCTGGTCGATTGCTTCTATTGCGAACCGGCAGATGGTTTTGGTGTTTAAATAAAGACATATAGTTTTGATGTAAAACGTAATATCATTCTGTTGTTATTGAGATTGTATTCGATGTTGCTACGTTGTGATTGTTGTTAAATGTGATGTCCGATTGCAATCCAAACTTTCATATGGTTACTTTTTTTGGTACCATCGTTCAGCCATGTTTGTGGGTAACGGAAACTTGATATGCATTGTACATGTAGACATATTGTACACTTTGTTCATTTTGATTCATAGCCGATATAAACTTACAAGTAAGTTACATACACATTTTAATGAAAGTTGTCCAACGTGCTTAACAAATTAATTTTTAAAAAGGTAAAGGTGTGGTTTCATACAGCGACTCATCAAACCGTTTTACTCTTTACCCCCTGATCACTAGGCAACCTGATCAACCTTTTCCTGGTACCTCACAACAAACATAGCGACATACAATTAAGACACACACACACAGTCGGGAGCCAGCACCAACTCCATTCCCTGGGAGTTTCCAACCCGATGCTGTCCCATGCCTCATACAAGGGTTAATCGCGCTACAATAGGCCAACATTACCCTCTGCCTAGAGCGCTACAATAGGCCAACATTACCCTCTGCCTAGAGCGCTACAATAGGCCAACATTACCCTCTGCCTAGAGCGCTACAATAGGCCAACATTACCCTCTGCCTAGAGCAGCCAAACTTTGGACTGCCAGAATGAAATCGTTGGGACACGTTCTTTACACTTCCAAAAACCTTTCGCGTGAAAAGGGAGCGCCCTAGCTAGAATTGAACCCCTGACCCTGGGGTTCCTAGCCGAAGATTTGCCGAGAGGCCATGGAGGTCGGCACGTGGCCCTCATTAGCACTTCCTGTCTCCTGGAGTATCCCCCACCCCCACCCCATGGGGCTCATCGGAGGGGTGTGGGGGAGGGGGGGATCGGCGGAGAGGAAACGGTTTTGCATGGAGATTGCGAGTAGGATGTACGGGTGTGTGGGTGGGTCGTTGGGTGAGAGTGAGGGAGCGCAGTCTGTTTACTGCAAGACACGTTGCAGCCCCTTGGGACCCAAAGAAAACCCCCCTGGCCTTCCTCTTCCAGTTGATGAGTTGAAAGCTGTGCTTAGACTAAAATGGCGTTGCAGGTCTGTTGCCTGGGTGGTCTCGTTTCCTGTGATGACGTCCGATGCTGTTTGAATCATAGTGTGTATCTGAACATCCGCATGCAACAGAGAGGTAATGAATGGCTGGCAGACCAGAAAGAAAGCCAGGATATAGGCAGGTAGCCTGGAAGACAGAAAGCCTGAAATACTTCATCCTCTATGCGCGGCGCTTGTGAGGTCGTTGTTTTGCTTGATGACATTGCATGGAACTGCGAATAGATCAGTGGTCAGAGCATGAAGACACTGAGCGGAAGGTAGTCGGTTTGGTTCTCGGTTGAGATCCGTGAAACTCTTTTTTTCCTCTTAACTGCAAAGCTGCGGTTCTGCAACAAGAAATAATGTCAGATATCAGTGTGTAGAGGAGAGTGATTTTTTTTCGGGACCTATGGACCCCCCTGTTAACTTTGTATTTTCAGGACAGGAAAACCGTTTAGCTCCCCCTCGATTGTTTCAATGTGTCTGCACCTCCTCCACTCCACAGACAGACAACGAGACACTTCTGCCAGATGTTTCTCTGAGGTCTAACTCCTGTCCTCTCCACCCACGTAACTCGAAGCGGAGCAATTGCCTGCAGACCTGTAGAGATGCTATCTGTGTTAGCTTGACTGCCGCATCCTCTGCAGTGCATTCCGATGCACTGAGAGAGCGCAGACGCTGCAGCCGACTGGGATGCGGTGCCAGCTCTCAGACAAAGATGCCCTGGGGCGAGGGAGGGAGGGAGAGGCTGTGAGAAATGGTGGAACCAGTAACCTGCTACCCCGGACACACCCAGCTTGCCTGAGAGATGATGGGAGGAGGAGAGGTGCATGTCTGCGCTTTTTCCAAACGTCATTATCTGTGTAAACAGACATGGAAGGCAGCAGACTTGTGGTCCGTGACAGAAAAGCAAACATTAAGATAGAAATATAAATAGAGAGAAGGCTAGCGGGAAGGATGAACGAATAGACTAGGCGGATGATCGCCTAGTCCAGAGCTGCTGGAGAGAAATGCATGTACCATTGGAAATGCACACGTCAGACACCGGAATCCAAAAGCGCACGCAAGCACATGCATTCGCACGCACATACCTATGCACGCACGTTTGCATGTACACACAAATACACACACATATACATCTAAAAATAACTTCATTCATCTATACATACATACACATGCACGCACATACATGCTCACGAATGCTCTCTCTCTCTCTCTCTCTCTCTCTCTCTCTCTCTCTCTCTCTCTCTCTCTCTCTCTCCCATACGCACACACACACACTTTTGCTGTCTCATACTCTCTCTCTCTCTCTCTCTCTGTCTCTCTCTCTCTCTGTCTCTCTCTCACTCACACACACACACACACACACACACACACACACACACACACACACACACACACACACACACACACACAGAGTAAATAAGAGAGAGAGAGAGAGAGAGAGAGAGAGAGAGAGAGAGAGAGAGAGAGAGAGAGAGAGAGAGAGACCCACAAAGAGAGTGAGTGAGAGAGAGACACACACAAAGTGAGACTGTGAGAGAGAGAGACACACATGCACACTCGGAGACACAGAGAGGGACACACAGACAAACACACAGACACTTAAACAGAAATGGGCAACCATTTTGACGCACTTTCTGGCACTGCTGAGCTCTGCTTACACGTAACTGTTATCGTCTACCTCAGACCTTCGAGTGTACATGGCAATTTTCACTCATCCACGCAAGCAGCTTGTCCCTGTGTCCCCGTCTCATTAGCAGTGTGCGTCTCCACTCTTATGGGAGACTTGTGACCTTTTGTTTCTCCCTTGGTCACGTGTGGCCGATAGCAGTGATGCCAACCTGTGTCTACTCACTCAGTCTTTGGTGGTTGTCTGCTGGTCTGGGTCCTAAAGAAACACTGCTGCTTACAGCAGATGTTGATCTTGTCCTGATCCCCACGTGCATTGAGTGTAATGGGTTCCGGAAGAGCGAGAAGCCAAGGGAAAGGTTTCAGGGACAACGTCACGGAGGGAAATCTACAGAGCGGCGTTCTCTCTGCACTGTACGTGTTTTGGGTTTGCCATATCCACCCCTTCTTATCGTCCTCAGCAGCCTTATTAAATTTCAGCTCGTGCTGTATTCCTTAGTGAAGCGTGTGTTCTACTTGCATGCTTGCTGATAAGAGGAAACGAGAAGTAATGTCATTCCCACTGGATGAGTTGGCAAAAGTTGTTTAGCATCCACGTCAGAATGGAGATTGAAAAAAGGTAGGAGGAGGGGGGATGGAGGGGAAGAAGGTGGTGTGGGCGGGAGGTGGAAATGGAAAGAAGAGACAGGATAAGACTGAAAAATAGCTTTGTCAGTTGAGATTGTTTCCTCACACTCCACACACTCCAATTTCCAATTCTCCATTGAAATTTCCATTCAACGTACCTTATAGATGCACTTCCATACCCTTTCCCCTTCAAGCAGAACACGCGGAACACACACCGCGACAGACAAGAAGAAAAAAAAACACCTTTAGGGCCGTGTAGAAACCATATGCTTAGAGGATGCGGGGGAGGAGATGAACAGATTGCGAGAGGGGTGTCGGTGAGGGCCCAGGGAGAGGGGGGAGGGGATAAGGGGCAAGGAAAGGTATGCGTGTGTGTGTGTGTTTTGTGTGTGTGTGTGCGTGTGTGTTTGTGTGTGTGTGTGTGTGTGTGTGTGTGTGTGCGTGTGTGAGAGTGAAAGTTGCCCGCCCCACTCCCCCAGTCCTGTGCTGCCCCTGGCATCACGCCGACCCACTGCCAGAGGCACGCGCTCTCCAAAAAAGTTTGGCTTCCAGATGTTCCGCAGTCTGGCGCCTTATCTCCATGCGCGTCTGCCTCGTTCTTTGTCTCCTGTTGCGTGGCTCGTCTTTCCCTCGCTCCTGCAGCAACAAAGGACTCGCCCTTGTCCAAACGACCTCATTGGACTTGCACCGTCCTGTCGTTCTGGCAGAAAGACCTCGGCGGTGATGACCGTACGGCATCATGGCATGTGTCTCTTGGCCCGCGGCTTGTTAAGAGTCTTATGTAAACTGGCGAGTTGTTTTGAATTGCGTGTGATGGCTTGATCCGTCCTTGCTTTTTTTTCTCTCTCTTGATGGGCAACATCTGTCACTGAGAGGGGGCGTGGAGAGAGAGGAGAACCAAGGAGGAGAGATGATAGTAGGGGTCATCTTGACTCTTCCTTGTTCCAGCAGGGTGGGGTTAGGGATAGGGGGAGGGGTAGAATTTTCTCTCACTCTCACTCTTTTTGTACGGAGCGGAGCGTGGCGAGGAAGGTCATCAAGCTGGAAAGAGATATACACATGCATTCTAATGCCAAGGCCTGGCCGCATCTTCCACATCCCCTGACCTCATCTCACCCCCTACTCCCCACCCTACCCCTCACCCTACTCCCGACCCTACCCCTCCTCCCCCTTTCCTCGTCCCTCTCTTCCCTGCGTCATGACTCCTCAGAACTTTCATCCTTCCCTCCCTCGGAGGCCCAAAGATTCCCCCCACCCCCTTTTCCTCACAGTCTGCCAGCTTGCCCGAAGGAGGGAGGAGGGGTGAGCAGAGGAGGAGAAGAGGAGTGTTGCTGACGAGGATCGAGGAGGTGGGGGCCAGTTTGCTCCTATAATTTCATCCCACGCTGGTTGAGCCGCTCTGAAGAAAATTTCCAAGCAGAGCAAAAGAGTTTCTCTTGGAAAGTGTCTTCATGTCGCTCTCGTCCTTTGTCATCGTTTCTGTGAAGGTCGGAACCAAGTCTCCAGCCAGGAATTTCGGTGTCTAGCTACCGCCTAGGAAGTGCAGTGGATGTGTAATTTGGAACAGCATGTGATGGACTCATTCCATTGTCCTAGGGTGAATTTCCAGAGACAGAAAGGAAGAGAGAGGAAGGGAGAGAGAGAGACAAACATCGCCTGTGCTGATCATTGGAAGGAGACGATTGTTGAATTGTCGTGGAGAATCTACTCGCCTGTGCATTTCGAGCACGTTCGACGTGTATTTTGAAGTTCTTCTCCTTTCGATACGTGATCACATTTCTGTCCTGTCGGACATTCCATGGAAGAACTTGTTGTCTGCATGA
>JAWQFJ010000181.1:47500-62500 GCA_034096865.1 Theodoxus fluviatilis | reverse complement strand
TTGATGTTCCTCTCCTTGTTTCCAGTGAAGTGGTATTTCCCTGTCGTAATGAGCATCTCTCATGAGAGTTCCCCTGTCGTAATGTTATGGTCGTAATTATCGATCTTTCTCATTTGTACCGACAAAACTGACATTCCCAGACAGTCGAGGGACCCGTGTCTTGTTGTAGCGTTGCTTGTGTTGGTTTCAGTTCCCCAGTAGTTGCGAGGGGTAACAGTTTCATGACCTTCTAGGGGACTTGCAATGTTAACTGCCATCGCACCTGCCTCTGCTGTAAACCTGTCTGGATGCAAACAAGTGGTAGTTGGAGAAGACGAACTGCAGAACGCATAGCTCATTGTTCTGTTGCGTAGTGGTGTCAGTGTTTGCCACAGTCTTACAGGAACACATTGTTGACCTCCTTCGAAATTGCTGTTGCTTTCCAAGTATCACGATTTACTTTTCGGATTCCAAGAGTTCCAATAGATGAACAGAGCACACAGCTGGAGTAGTTTCACCTCTGTGCCCAATGCAAGGTTAGAACTACGTGTCAAAATCCTACACGAAACCTTCGCTCATTAGATTTCCAGTGCACGCGTGCAGGGCCGTAGGTTCCTGTGGACAGGTTATCTCTTCCTCGTCCTCTCTCTGGTCAAGCCACCCACGTTCTGGACCCACCATTCCACCCCGGCCACTTCCAGGAGGGTGCTCTTGCAGTCTGCGTGTTTTCTTTTTTCGGCTCGTGGCAGCGGCAGCTGCGTCCTCTCACCGCGGTTAATTGGAGCGGGGGATCTGATGGCAGGTCACAGAGAAACCTGTAGAGGGATAGAGGAGAGAGAGGGAGGGGTGGTGGGTGGGGATGTTCATCATGTGGCCACTGGCAGCAAGTTCTTCCTCGCGGCAGACAAAGACTGTAGCCTGGCCCTGGCACCGCTGATGGGGAGGGTGGTGGCGGCGGATTCTGTTTCCTGCCTGTCTCTGCTAGACTCCCAGACTCTCTGCCGCTAGTCCCAGAGCTGTCACTCCGACGTCGCCAGGGAAACAAAAACAAGTGGAAGGAGGAAACGGCTGTTTGGCTTGACCGAGTCTGCGGGAAATGGTGCCCGGATTCTGGAAGCTTGGGACTCGGAGTCTGCGAGTCTGGTGCCAGGCGTGGCCTTGAGGGACTTGGGCTGTCGTGTCTTTCGAGGTTTCGACGCTCTTGGTTTGGAAAGCGTCGATACGCTCGTAGGTCTTGCAGCTTGTCACTTTAAATTCATGAAAAACAGGTTTAGCTAACAGAGCCCTTTACAGCAGTAGTTCGCTTAGTTTCTCGTCTGTTCGTTTTTAGATGTACAAAACCAGATGCGGACCGCCTCGTAGACTTTGGATTTGTCTGGGACAAAACTTCTTGGTGTATTTTTGCGCAGCTTGTTCAATGCGCAATTCATCGATGGACTGTTCATTGCGATGGCGCCTTATGGGAAAATCTGTTGATATGAAGAACTGACGCTTGATTTGAGTCGTACCCCAACTGTGCAAGATGTCCTCCGCGAGAAGAACGCATCGCTACTCGTGGTACCTGTCCTATGTAGACAACAACAGACTGGACTACAACCGATTTGTGTTGGACGGTAAGAACTTGGTTTACCTTGTGTTTGTCGTTTGCATTTGAATCTCAATTGGAGAAGGCTATCAGGCTGGAAAATGCGCCTATTGACTCTTTCTTTGTGTTTTACTAAGGCGCTTTTCTCTGCAATAGTGTAGTCTAGATGCTGAGCTTTATCGGACATGCTACTTCATTATCATGTGTGCGGGAGTTGCGTGGAAATTCAGTGGAGTCGAGGCTACAAGTAACCATGATTTTCTTTTTATGACAAGTAAGGATAGGACAGGGAAGGACAAAGAGGTTGGGAATGTGGAGGAGCAAATATTGAAATATATTTCTATACAGTGATCTACATAGTCTCACCAATAAGTATGAGTACGTATTACTGGGATAAAACAACCAAGGAGAGATCTTGGTCTTACTCAAACGAAGACAATTTAGACTTGAGACAATGGGATATATATAAATGAGGGGCGCAACTTTTCTTCCGTCAGGCACAAGCAGTAAACTCATGTACTTACAGCAAGCCGGCAGTAAATGTAATATGACTGGGATGTGTGTCTTCTGCATGTGGGCAATGTCGCGAATGCCCGTGCAGACTGTGAGCACTCCAGAAAGCCCTTGATGTTCCTGCACTCATTGACTTGCCAGTCCTCTTGAATGGTGCTTAGGAGGAATTCCATCTTTCCTCCACATTCATGGATGCGTGCGGCCTCTAAGGAGGTCCTGGCAGGCTGTCACGGAGCACAAGAGTCGTTGACTTCATGGTTTTCATACCAGAATGTGGAAAGGCCTTGGCAGCAACAGCCTTGCCTCATTCATGCTCATTGTACGATGGTTGGCATGAATCCACTTGTTCTGCCTCCTCATGACTGACTTCATTGCACTAAGTGTTGTGAGGCATTTTGCAGTAAGGATGTATGTGGATGATTTCTATCGCGCCAATTCCAATAGCTGCTCAAAGGCGCTGTACGGTTACAAAGAGAAAAGAAATGTTTTCAGTCTCTTTTTAAAAACTCAGAGAGAGTCTGACTGTCTGATGTGGAGTGGATGGCTATTCCACAGTCTTGGTGCTGTGCACTGGAACGCCCTGTCCCTCATGGTCCTGCATCTGCTCGGTGGGCAGACCAGCAATTCTTGAGTAGAGTGTATTCGAGAGTACGTGTGTGTGTGTGTGTGTGTGTGTGTGTGTGTGTGTGTGTGTGTGTGTGTGTGCGCGCGCATGTGCGAGTGCGTGTGCGTGTGTGCGCGCGCGTTAGCTTGTGTATACTTTTTACCCTCGTGTGTGTGTGTGTGTGTGTGTGTGTGTGTGTGTGTGTGTGTGTGTGTGTAATAGCGTATATGTGTGATTGTGTATGTGAGCTAGAGCTAACGTTGCAAACCAAGATTTCCATAAAATCAACTGCAAATAATTCTCTAGATTCCTGGAAAAGCCGCTTCTGCTTTACTGCAACAACAAAACCACACCGTACAGTGGAGTGCATTCCACGGCGTTCAAAAAGCAAAGAGGGCATTTTCAGAACGCCAGGGATGCCAGGCCAGCAGAGATGGACAGTCTGGTGGTGCCTGTGGAGACAGCCAGAGTCAGGCTGATGTGCCGTAATGGAAGTTGGCACCTCTCAGCAGACTCCAAGAGCTTCTTGCTGCCTTAAGTCTTCTTCTTCTTGTCGATCGCTAGCTGCCTTAAGGGATACACGAGACGTTGCTGCTTGCCGCCTGCATTGCTGCCAAAAGGCTGGCCTTGCTGCTATGGCAACAGGCGTCCACGTGTGGTTTTCCTCCTAGAGAACGGCCATGGCTGTCTTTTGCAGTCCTCCTCTTTCCCTAGATGCCTGTCTGCGGGTTCAGAGGAGGTGGTCGTGGAAAGTTCCTTGATTTACTTGCTGGTGGTTTGTAAACGATTAACACTATTGTTAGGAAAGACAAGGAAAGATGTTTTACGGACATTGAGTACGTCTTCAGACGTTGACGTGAGGATCTAGCAACAGTGGAGACAGCTGAAATAAGCTGCAACTATTTTGAGAAAAAGTGGGTTACTTTTCTGCTTTTCACGTCACAACATCCCACGAGGAAATCGGCTTTTGAGCTTTAATGTTTATCGACAACACGTTTTTAGCTTCCTTTCTGTTCCTTTCCCCTGATCTCACCACCTGAGCTTATAGTCGTGCTCTAGGTTTTCGCTGAGGAAACACGTGAACAGCACATCCACTCCGTGCAAGCTGTGTGTGTTGTATATACAAATGTATATACACCTGCAGATCGGCACATCCTGGTCATTACGCAAGAGAGCCGTCCTTCTGTACAGAGCAACCTGGCACCATTACAGATCGCTAACTGGCTCCATCCTGTTCCTCGCTTTCATCGTGACCTTCTTGAAGGAGAGAAAGCTGGCTTCCTCCTCTGCTGGGCTTCCACTGCCCAACAGGCGACAGGGGGCCGCTTGTTCCAACTGTCTCGCTGCGAGTGTAAGCTGTGTTTGTGGTGGAACCAAACACAACGAGCCACGGCGCAGGCTATAAGACTTGGCACCACGAGGGGAACATTATCTTGAGACAACATGCCAATACACAGCCACGGAAACATTATATGCTGCTGTGATAGAGGCAGGGTTTGGCAACGCCTTGCTGTGGGATCATCTGAAGCTCTTCGTTCACCGAGTGTCGCTCATGGAGGTGAAAAATGGAAACAGTCTGCTCGTTATGTACAGTGTGGTAATGTTTACGCTAACAACTCTAATGGCAATTTGATATAAACAGAAGAGTTTACAGAAATTTATGTGTTTGTATCCAAACTGTAGACTGATACTGTTCAAGGTCTATTAAATAAATATTCCAAGTGCAAAAGTATCGACTCATTGTGTCCTTTCTCTCTTTGCATCATGCGTGTTCAGGTGTCTCTAGAGTTTTGCCACCCCACCCGAAAGCAAAGCTGTCTACTCTCTTTGCTTTGGAAAACATCCTTCTATTTACCAGACGTGGTGGTTATCATTCCACATAAAACTGCTTGTGGTTTCAGCCGTCGCCAGTTGGTTTGGCTTGGCTCTGCGCTCAGTCTCTCTCCGTCTGTCTACGCCATCTTATGCAAGTCGACTGAAATAATTTTGGCCACGGCCTGTTTGCCATTTCCTCAATTTACCCCTGCCTAGTTTAGTCCCCCCCCCATTAGATCGCGTTCAGAATGAGCCTAACTACTGTTGAAGGGTTTCCCCAGACACT
Organism: Theodoxus fluviatilis; assembly: GCA_034096865.1. Taxonomy (NCBI): domain Eukaryota; kingdom Metazoa; phylum Mollusca; class Gastropoda; order Cycloneritida; family Neritidae; genus Theodoxus; species Theodoxus fluviatilis. The sequence continues at coordinate 57,718 of JAWQFJ010000181.1, read as the reverse complement.
GGTGAAAGTGGGTGGTATTTTTGGATGAGACTGCCAGAGAACGAGAGATGAGGTGTGTGCATTGCGTGCAGATCATCACGTGATCATTTCTTCTTGTTTGGTGCCAAGGTGGGCTCGTGATGTTTACACTGCACAGCGATCTTGGGGGACTCGATGCAGATGGGGCAGATGCAAGGGATGGGTAGATAGACAGGTGATGGCAATCGTACTGCAGCTGATTCACCAAGCTTCTAGCACCTTCGGTTCAGGCTTAGAAGGTTAAGGACATCCCTTCCACTTCTTTTCTAGAAGATTGCTTGGATTCTAGAAGATTCTCAGGAATCAAACTGCAGCTGTGACCGACTTACAGTTCCTTGTACTTGACACCTACAGGGTGAAGAATCTCTCTACTCTCTCACCACGCCTATTCTGATTCTTTTTTCTAGCACCAGACTGCAGCTGACCTACCCTACCTTCTTGTGGCCTGCAGTTGATGCCTTTTAAGTTTTCCGTCTTCTACTCTGGAGCATTTGCTGGGGTTAGACTGCAGGTGATATGTCCGACTTTGTGTCCTGCAGGTTGTGCACGGAGGGTCAAGGATATATATCTCTCTCTCTCTCTATCTATCTATCTCTCTCTCTCTCTCTCTGTGTCTATCTGCCTAACTCTCTCTCTCTCTCTCTGCCTATTTCTCTCTCTCTCTCTCTCTCTCTCTCTCTCTCTCTCTGTATGTGTGTATAATCCGGAATCAATCTGCAGCCGCAGTGCACGTTCAGTTTACCTCAAAAGGGTTAATGCCCCTCTGTCTCTCCCACCACTTCTATTCTGGAAGACTGGTGGCAGCAGACACAGCCATGGCGTTGGGAAGGCAATCAAACCTGAATCGGCGTCTATTCGGAGGCGCACAGTGACTGGAGCTGTGTTCTTAAAGGATTTATTCCCACAGGACTCGTCCTCTGTCTGATAAGCTGGGACCAAGTCGGGGAGTGGGCGGCAGGTTTCATGGAGGAGTAGTTGCAGGTGCTGGGTTTTGTAGACGGCGACTGTTCCTTCCTCTTGTCCTGCCGTAAAGTGGGAAGTAATTGGGCAAATTTATGTCCTTTCAATCGGACCTTCTGAGCCGTCGCTTTGCCATTGCATGTTGTGCATCTTTGTATCGTCATCAAGTGCCTTAGTAGTCACGGTTGGAAGATGCTCATCTTGCCTGTAGCCATTTCTTGGTGGGAGGATGACGTCAGAGCTCTATTGAGAGCAGCGCACAAGCCATTCCGTGGGCCTGCTTTCACATTGTCTTCTGACCAGTGCTTCGGTGCTCTTTGCAACTCGGGACATATCGTCGCTGCTAACATTTGGAGAGGAGCTGGTGTATGGGATGTAGTACATGTATTGATCTTATTCATCATAGCAAGAAGTGTCTTATAGCGTAGAGCTGAGCATTAGAGATGTCTTGCAAACACGCAGACACGAACACACACATTCATTAATGCACACACACAGGCAAGCACGTCTGTACGCAGACACGCACATGCGCATGTACACATAAGACGTGCACGCGCGCACTCTTATGTACACGCATAAGCGGACCGGAGAGGGAGGGAGGGAGGGAGACAGAGAGAGAGAGAGAGAGAGAGAGAGAGAGAGAGAGAGAGAGAGAGAGAGAGAGAGAGAGACAGTGGACTGACATCATATTATCCTTCCCCTCTTTTATCAAACTTCACCAGCATCATTTCCTAGACCGCCTCACATCCAGCCTTCCCTCAAGACACAGAGCTGCAGTGATGTAGGCCGTGTCTGGAATAGGGCTTCAGTGTTTTGGCAACGATGAGAAAGATGCACTCGGTCCTCGTAGAAAACAAAGTGGGCTTGTACTGCTCAGTCGCCCTGCATGCTGTATCGCGTGCTGGCGATGAGCAGGAGAGGACGAGGAAGAATGTTTACTTTGTTTGGCAGTTATTTCCAGTTTGTGCTATTGAACAAGTATATATGCAGTGAAATAATCCGTCTTGTGCTTTTTTTCTTTTCATTCCCCCCCCCCCCCCCCGCCCCCCCCCCCCCCCCCCCCCCCTGTCTTCTTTTACCTCTCTTCTCGTTAACGTTCTTTCTCGCACAACAAGTTTCCTGAATTCCTCTTGCGTTGGCATCAATACAGACTGGACGTGTTTCCCCCTTGTTTGCTTTTTCTTGTCTACTGTTATCCTCTGTCCTCCATTTTGATTTCTTTTCTTTTCTGTTCTACTCCCTCGTGTTTCTGTCTCAACCCCCCACCTTTCCCATCTTCACTTTACATCGTCTTCTTCATTCATCCTCCTTTGTCCTTCCATTTAAAGTCCCATTCTTTCCGCTGTGTCGAGTGGATGATTGTGTTTAGACATCTTAGATTTCAGAACGATCGACTGGCTGGTATTTTCCTGTTCACACACAAATCGATGTGAACCCACTTATCAGCCAGCAGTGTGTTGAGAAATCCTCTCTACAAAATCCAAAAACAAACAATAAACCGCTAGAATCTTCCAACGAGATTCTTCTTGACTTTAGTTTTATTATTTATTGGTTCATTTGGTGAGGAAGCGATACGATTTCAAAGCAGCAGATAGAAACACACACACACACACCCCTCCCCCTCCATGCCATATCCATTCTTCCTCTACCCATCTCCTTACCCAACCCTCCACCCCCACTCTACAGATAGCTCCTGAGGAATCTCAGCGTTTGCTTGCGCACCCTGCAGATCGGATTGGCGCGAGACAGCTGGCGTTCCACGCATCGAGCTGGATATAACCCGCCCTTGGTTGTTTGTTGCGAGCACTGGTGCGTGACAGTTGCTTTTTGTAAGGAGAATTCTTCCAGCGAAAAACGCTCCTGTTAGATAGACACGCCATTGTGAGTTACTGGGGTTTGTTGAAGAGGACAATCTTCTGTTGACAGGCTTTTGTATCGACGGTGTAGTGTGGAGCGTACCTGGGATGTAACTAACTGTGTCGCTCTGAATACTAAGTAGAACTACAAAGCCAAAGAACCTTGGGGTGGCATGTTGAAACATGTAATTCACCTTGAATGTACGAAAGATGTTTGCTGAACAACGTCGGTGAACTGCTCTATTCTACGTGTAATCCTCTTCAAATATTTGCCGCTTATCATGTTCCACTCCTGAACATTTATCATTCCATCCTACCCTGCCCTAAGTCTCGGATGCACACTGCTGTAATATATTCATGTGCACTTATGGGCGAATTCATGCACACATGGCCGAGTGGTTAGCGCGCTTGACTTGCAGTTGCTTTCCGCCAGTGGGTGCGCCGATTCCGGAGTTGCATCCTTGAGCTGTGTGCTCGTTAACTCGCATTGCATCTGCCCACCCGTGGATGAGGTCGTACAATTAACCCTGCCATGCTGCTGCTATGCGGCTGTGCGCTAGCATCAGACTGGAAAACTCCACGGGGAATGGTGCTGGTGCTGGTGCGTACTGACTATCTTCTCTGGTACTGGTGCTGGTGCTGGTGCTGGTGCTGGTACTGGGGAATGGTGCTGGTGCTGGTGCGTACTGACTATCTTCTCTGTCACTGTGATTGTCCTCAAATGCCAGAATAGGAATTGTTCAAGAGGCCCAGGGAACAGAAAGTGTTGTTGTTGTTGTTGTTGTTGTTGTTGTTGTTGCACACAGAAAGTGTAAAGCGGTTTGAAACCTAGACACGTGTGATAGGACGCGATGATATATACATACACTTACACACACATATACTCACACTCACCCTTACACATGTGTACGCATGCAAACAATTCACCCGTTGGCGCGCACGCACGACGCATGCACATAAACTCAAAGAACATAATTACACGCGTGCAGCATACGTAGATACAAACACGCACGCATGTTCATACACTCGCACGCGCTTACGCACACACGCACACACACACAAACACGCACACACTCACAGGCACACCCACTCGTACGTACATACACACACACACACGTACACACAAGCACACTCGCACGCGCTTACGCACACATGCACACACACATACAGACACACCCACGCACGCACACAAACACGCACGCACACACACAGACACACATACGCACGCACGCACACAAACACGCACGCACGCGCACACACGCACTCACACACACACTCATACACACATACGTACACCCCCCCTCCCCACACACACGCACACACGCACGCACGCGCACGCACGCACGCGCACACACGCACTCACACACACACACACACACACACACACACACACACACACACACACACACACACACCACCTGTTTTTCACGCCGCGAAAGTGCTTCCCTCCAGACGAAATCATACCCCCCCACCCACCCACCTCCCGCCCTCTCCGGCACTCCATACTTTCTCTGGCGTGTGGGAAAGAGTTTAGCGCACGTAGCCATCCACCACTTAGGAAGGCAAGGAACGGGATGGGTTAATGGGGAAAGAAGGAAATCGTAGCCCTATGCTTACCGACAGTGTGGTCTGGGCCTCGAGCAGTTGACTTTGGACTTATCTACCACCTTGCCTTAACTAAGCTTCCCGAGTGTTTTGGACTTAGAGTTTCGGCAACAATTTTCCCCAATTAGGGCGCACTGCTAGAACTGCCTTCTTTGCAATTAACTGTCCGCATTCTTTAGCATTCTTTAGCATTCTTTGGGACGAGCTGGGATCGAAAAGTGCATTGTGGACTTCTTCTGTGAAATTATTTGGTTTGAGAAATTATAAAGTTTGCGAATGAACAGCACTTCTTCCTTGCAAACCCCATCACCATTCAGGGGCGAAGCGCCTGTCTGTCTGCATGCCTGTCTGTCTGTCGTCTGTCTGTCTGTCTGTCTGTCTGTCTGTCTGTCACTCTCTCTCGATCTCTCACTGTCTCACTCTCTCACTGTCTCTCTCTCTCTCTCTCTCTCTCTCTCTCTCTCTCTCTCTCTCTCTCTCTCTCTCTCTCTCTCTCTCTCAAGGGGGGGGGGGGGGGCGTTTGAAGTCTGACTGGACCTGATTATGGTTGAGCAAACAGCCTGGCTCCGTGACATGCCTGGCTTGGAGTCTCTTTCCTTTGGGCTTGGCTGCTTTCTGTGTGGGAGGGGGAGGGGTGGAACGAACGAACGAGTTTATTTGCTCAGGCCACCGGCCCATCACAACATTACAAATAGAAAACTTCGGTTGACGCAATTTTCACAGCCTCGTGTCTCCTTTGAATTGCCTGGTGCAGGTACCGTGTTATTGATTTTATCATTTTTATATCTTGTTTAGACAGCAGGTTCTTAATGTTGACAGTTTCGTGGGGTTCAATCACATCATATATATACATCTGTCGTAGATCAGCATAAACTGGACATTCTAGGAGGAAGTGTTCTTCTGTTTCTTCAACTTCATAACAGGCTGGACAAGTAGACACTGTTGAAGATTGATCTTTAAATCGATTCTGGTGGGTAAATAAATATGATAATCCGCATCGAAAGCGAATATATGTATCTCGAAATATCTTTTTGTCAATGGTTTGCAAATAGGTCTCTCGACACAATTCTTGTTTGAACATTCTGTAGAAGGAATACCTGGAGGAGGGGTGGAGAGGATGTAAGAGAACTTGTGGGACCGTGGTGGTGGTGGGTGCGGGTGTTTTGACGTAACATTATATACAGAGTTAATCGTTGTGGATCATGGATGCAAATTGCTCATGAGCGCCAAAAAGGGTGTCTGCTTTTATTCTCCAGGGGCACAGGTTGTTAAGAAAAGCTTCAGGTTGTCTGAAGCTACAAGACGTGGCATTTTTATGTCGGTGACCATCTCACAGATAACGGAATTTACTTCAGGAGCGAGGTGATTTTGTAGAGTGGGATCTGGCGCAGAATGGTAGATTAGCATGCTTTGAAGGCTCAGGTGTGAAACTCATTCTCAGCTGTCAGTCAGTCGAAGAGGAATTATCAGTTACCTGAATAGAAGACGAAAGTTATCGCCGTTGCCTGGACAGGCGATAAAAGTTATTGTCGCTGCCTGGATAGCCCACATCGTCGCAGATCATCGGCTTGACAACAGCGGCTTTGCTTTAATGGTTCTTCACTGTCGTTCGGATTGACCGCTTTTGCACTTGTACGCATTTTGACAAGGAAATTCATCTCATCTCAAGGACAAAATATTGAGATCGCCGAAGTGGTGTGTTCACTTTTTCCTCTAATCCCCCACTGTGGTTCATCTCTCACGTTCTGGCGTCTGCCCGTTGCTCCAGTTTCCAGTGAAGACACTGACAGGTGTGCTAGTTTCACCTGTGGAGGAATTGTGCAGGCCTGATCCCCTATGTCTGTGCATTACCTAGGTAGACGTGGTTGTTCTGTCAACCGCCCCACTCTACACGGCGAGCTGTCGTTTGTTCGCTGGGGGGAGGGGGAGGGGGGGGGGGGGTAAGAGACAGAAAAACAAGCTTTTGCCTGCCCAGTGGGACATTTCGCATGACCGTCCTAGTGACAGTCTAAGATTTCCTCCCGCCGTACTGTAGTTCCCTTATTCTCACACTGTCTTTCTCTCGGTCTCTCTCTCCCAGCTCCCGTTCTACGCTCCTGCCGGTTGCGCCTCCCCCCCCCCCCCCCCCCCCGTCCCCCTTCCCCTAACTTGTTTCCCTCCGCCCCCTCCCCCCCTTTGCTATTGACAGGATACGATTGAGAGCGCGTCCACTCAGGCGAACGGGGTGGTTAGGTCTGACCCGTTTTACAACCGCTGTTCTCCACCACCCCCTCACCTCCCCCACCCCCACCAGAAACACCCGGCTCTGTATCTGTGTGCTCTGGGATCACCCCGAGTGTCCTCAGCCACTTTCCTCTCGGATTGACCCACATAGCCCAAGTGTGAAGGTGGATAGGTGTTTCTGTTTCACCCCTGTGGATGTGTGGGTTGTTCCACCCGATTAACTCCGGCGCGTTCCAATGCAGTCTGAGGTGGCGGGGTTGTGAGCGAACATGGTGCAAGACTGGAGCGTCGTAGATATTTAGGGTGCTGCCGTGCAATACCGGTGGATCGTCGACAAACCCGGGTGTGACGAGTAAGAGTTGAGCTGCATTCTACGCAGATGTGGAATGGCCGCGTATTATCGCACAGACAGTCCTGAAGAACTGCAGGTGCAGTACTCGTTGTGATTCCTGGATTGCAGAGCAAGTCGAGAGCTGTGTGCACCTGTGCTTGCTGGAATTCCATCGTGGCGGCGAGACGTCATTGATACGCATCGATGACAAGCGTGTTAATGTATCACGCAGCCCCGTTGAAGTGTGTGTTGCTATTGGGAACACAACGCAGACGTGAGGGTGTCATGTTTGATACTGCCGTCAAGCTTGAGCGACATTCAAGCGTGGATACACTTCCAGTCTGCCTGATGAACACAGTGGACAAAGACTGTCACATTGTGTACACTGTCGTAGCACATGGCCGCCCAGAAAAGTTGGTGTCGTAGAAGTAAACGTATTGAAAACCCGTTCGTTTCAAACGTATACTCCAATCTATTGATTTCAAAATCAACTGTGAAATTATCGAGAACCGAAAATCTGCTTGTCTACCATAAATACCTTGAGGAATTTTCGTCTGCATTCGTGTAGTGTGTGTGCTTTCAGCTGTCTCCAGACAGGATCTTGTGTCTCCTATGGGCAGGTTGCGGTAGCGTCGGCGAGCAGGTTGTATTGAAGAAACTTGCTCCACTCTCGCACGGAGTTCCACAAGGTTTGCTTGCTCAGTGCTGTACGTGGGCTCTTCAAGAACTGATAGGCGTGTGGACAAGCAGTCTGGGAGGAGCGTGAGGACTGAAGGGAGTGGCCACTCGGAGTCAAAGCTAACCAGGTGCTACAGTAGTCCTGGTGTCAGATGACGCTCTGCAAGAGTTGTCTTTGATCTTGTAAGGACGCTGCCCTCACGCAGATGTGAGTAGGGCAGTTCATGAGGACACGGAAAGCATGACAACGGTCAGCTGCAGCTTGTTTTCAGTGTAGTCTGTCTCGTGTTGGGACCCGCTGTGCTCGTTCCCTTGAAGAAATCGGTGTGATGCACGAGTTCTGTCCTACTGGAGTACTAGCAGGAGTGGTTTAGCCTGTATGTGTCCTCAGTTAATCTTTTGAGCTGGACGAATGTACGGACCGTCGAAAAAATTCGAATCTCACAAGATGTTTGAATGTGGAAAGAACAAGTTCAACATTTGGGAAAGCCTTCCAGTCGTCCCTGAATTTTGAATGAGTGCGCTCTTCAAGCTTAGGATAAATCTGTCGTTTGGTCGACACCGTTTGCGCCATTATGTGGAGGATACCCTGTGTGCAGAGTGTGTGAGTATGAAGGTGGTGTAGACACTACGCACTACACAGCGTTGCTCCATGGGTAAAGGGTGGAGCGAGATGTGGCAGCTGTCAGGTCGCAAGGCCATGGGCGTGGAAGTGGCGGTTCGATTCGCCAATACGGACGTGCCACTGGCTCACAGAAAGGAGTTCATCATCACCAGAACTGGTGTGTATTTCACTCTGTTGAATCACTTCTGTGCTCTGTTTTTTTAAGTTGTGTGTGTGTGTGTGTGTGTGTGTGTGTGTGTGTGTGTGTGTGTGTGTGTGTGTGTGTGTGTGTGTGTGTGTGTGTGTGTGTGTGTGTGTGAAAGGGAGGGGGTGGGGGACGTACTCACAGGCCAACCATTGTGTAACTGTCTCTCTGCCTGCCTGCCTGTCTGTCTGTCTGTCTGTCTGTCTGTCTGTCTGTCTGTCTGTCTGTCTGTCTGTCTGTCTGTCTGCCTGTCTGCCTCTCTCTCTCTATCTCTCTCTCTCTCTGTCTCTCTCTCTCTCTCACTCTCTCTCTCTCTCTCTCTCTCTATCTCTCCCTCTCTCTTGTGTCTGTCTGTCTGTCTGTCTGTCTGTCTGTCTGTCTGTCTGTCTGTCTGTCTGTCTGTCTGTCTGTAACTCCCTCTCTCTCTCTCTCTCTCTCTCTCTCTCTCTCTCTCTCTCTCTCTCTCTCTCTCTCTCTTTCTCTCTGTCTCTCATTTTCTCTCTCTCTCTCCATCTTTTATCTGAAAAAGAACCCCCCCCACGCACCCCCCCCCACCCCCCGATAGAAATCAACACATGAAATCTCGTCAAATTCATCATCCATTCATTCGCCATGTAGTCGTCTCATCTAAGGCAAGCTAGATATTTCCGTCTCTTTCTTGTCACCTACCGCTCTTGCGTGAGAATATTTCATCGGGCGCTCTGACGGTATTCGAGTTCGTCATTCGATATCAAAGAACTCCATTTCTTTTTTGTTCCTCTCCCGCCCCCCTACTCCTCCCCTTCCCCCTGCCCTGCTTTCTTTCCAGATCTTCCCCTCCCCCCTACAATTCGCCCCTCTCCCTCTTCTTCGCAGACACCGCCTCCTCCCCCCACCCCCACTCCACCCCCACCCCTTTTTTTCCAAGGGCCCTGAAAGTCGAGTGCATGAAGAAGTCAATGATCTGACAGTGTGCTTGACATGTAGGGGAGATTGCGCTGTTTGTCGAGAAGTCTATGGAGACTGTGGTGACGAGTTTGAGCAGGTGTCTGCGAAAGCTAACCTGTGCCCTCTCCTCCTCTTGTGACTGGAGGGCTGAGAAAGCCATGTGTTCACGCTGAATGGGGCGCCGCAATGATTGCTGGGAGAAGAAGGCACAAGAGGTGCGAGTGTGTGCGTGTGTGTGTGTGCGATGGTCTCTAGTCATGCCTGCTCATGGCCCTCGTGTCTGCTGTATTGTGTTCTGGCGGCCACGTTTGCTTTGCTGGGCTGTGCATGCATGTGTGCAGTCGTAGTGAGCTGCATTTCTGACATGCATGTACGCGCCATGACACGCTTCTGCCCTCCTGCAGTCGAACAGTTTACAGTGCAAATTTAACTTACGAAGCAAGCATTGTGGATGCCCAATTAAAAAAAAATTGTCTTGTGCGAGTTGAAGTATGTTCACTTTAGCACTTCAAAGCATCATCTTCCAATAGCGTTGTGGAATGTTTGACAGTCTGTCTGTCTGAGCGTCTATCTCTCTCTCTCTCTCTCTCTCTCTCTCTCGCTCGCTCGCTCGCTCTCTCTCTCTCTCTCTCTCTCTCTCTCTCTCTCTCTCTCTCTCTCTCTCTCTGTGTGTGTGTGTGTGTGTGTGTGTGTGTGTGTCTTTCCCCACCCCTTCCCCTCCCCTCATAAACTGACATGGATTGCAGGGAGCGACCTCTGCTGGAACAAAGGTTCTGACATCTCCCCTCGCTATAGCTGGGTGAATTCATTG
>JAWQFJ010000181.1:30000-42500 GCA_034096865.1 Theodoxus fluviatilis | reverse complement strand
GTCTGAGGTCTTCATAGGCGGGACGAGAGAGAGAGAGAGAGAGAGAGAGAGAGAGAGAGAGAGAGAGAGAGAGCACCTGCACGTCATAGACAATGAAGTACTGTTTGTATTTGGGTGCAGATGTGTGTTTGTTTGCATGCTGTGCATGCCGGTCCAAAGGTATGAGATTAATAGGTAAACATACGAATGGAAAGTTAGGGTGGAAATATGGGTGACAGGTGGGGTCTGCACAGTAGAGATGAGAGGGTGGATATGGATGGGTGAATGGGTGAATGGATGGATGGATGGATGGATGGATGGATGGATGGATGGATGGATGGATGGATGGATGTTCAAACAAATGTATGGGTAATGAATGAAAGGGGGTTGAAAGAGGTGTTGGGAATACTATTGGGAAATGGAGAAAATGTGTGACTACAGTCAGTGCATGGAGATGAATTTAGTGCTTCATGGGTTTGAGGTACTATTTGGTGTTTTGTGCTGTTGTCCGGGTGTTGGCAAGACATATGGTGACCCGTCATCCTTGTGTTTGCAGCTGGATGCATTCTCTTGCCCCCTGGTTACTGAAAAGCTGAAGAAGGCAGAACAAGAACTTGACAACTTCAGGGAAAAAACAGGTATGTTCCTCCCTATTTTTCGTGCTTCACTTGCTACCTGAGCTAGGCTCTCTCTCTCTCTCTCTCTCTCTCTCTCTCTCTCTCTCTCTCTCTCTCTCTCTCTCTCTCTCTCTCTCTCTCTCTCTTTCCCCCCCTCCCTCCCTCCCTCTCTCCCCTCCCTCCCCCCTCTCCCCCCCCCCCTCCCTCCCCCCCCTCTCTCCCTCCCTCCCCCTCCCCCCCGCCCTCCTCCTCCTCCTCCTCCTCCTCCTCCCTCCTCTTCCTCCTCCTCCTCTCTCCTCCTCCCCCTCCCTCCCCTCCTCCTCCTCCTCCTCCTCCTCCTCCTCCTCCTCCTCCTCCTCCTCCTCCTCCTCCCTCCTCCTCCTCCTCATCATCATCATCATCATCATCATCATCATCATCATCATCATCATCATCATCATCATTCTTTCCTGTTCTTCCTTTGCTCTCTCTCCTTCTGTGCGTTCTTTCTCCTTCTTCCTTCTCCTCTGTCTTCTTTCTCCTCTGTCTTCTTTCCACCGCCTCTTTCTGTTTCCCCCTCCTCTTTCTTTTTTTTCCTCATGTGTTTTCTTGTCTCCTTTTTTCCCTGGTCCTCTTCTTCTCCCTTCCCTCCTTCTCCTGTAAAGCGCTAGTGAATTTCCAAAGGAACGAATAAATGTTGTCTGTCTCTTCTTTTTTTCTTTTCGTATTCCTCGTCACCCTGTATTCCTTGATGCTTTTATTCGTTTCCCCCTCTTTTTGCCAAGATTTCCACTCCATGCATCAGCCTTCCTCCTGAATCATGATATAAGTCATCCAATCGATAAACATCTTCTTATGTAAAGAACTCCTCCTAACCCTCATTGGTCAATAAGGACAGCGTCATAAACGCCTGTGCCTAAAGCACGCCTGTCTGTCTTCAGAGGCGCTCACCAAGGCCAAGGAGGGGCTGGAAGCGGAACTGAAGACTCTGCACACCCAGCACCAGACAGCGCTCAGTGAGGCGGAACGCCTGTCAGGGGAGCTAACTGCAGCCAAGGAGTCCCATGACAAGAGCACGGAGGAGCTGCAGCAAATCCACGCGGGCCAGCTGTCCTCCCAGCGTGAACACCTCCTGTCCTGCCACAAGGAGGAGCTCCATAGGGGTGAGGAAGGGGTGGGGTGGGGTGGGGTGGACTGGGCTGAGAAGGGGGTGGAATATGGTGGGGTGGGATGAGAAGGGGGTGGAATATGGTGGGGTGGGATGAGAAGGGGGTGAAATGTGGTGGGGTGGGATGAAAGGGGGTGGAATATTGTGGGGTGGGATGAGAAGGGGTGGAATGGGGTGGGTGGGGTGAGAAGGGGGTGAAATGTGGTGGGGTGGGATGAAAAGGGGGTGGAATATTGTGGGGTGGGACGAGAAGGGGTGGAATATGGTGTGGTGGGATGAGAAGGGGTGGAATGGGTTGGATGAGAAGGGGGTGGGATGTGGTGGAGTGGGCTGAGAAGTAGGTGGAATGGGGTGGGGTGGGTGGAGAAGGGGTGGAATATGGTGGGGTGGGATGAGAAGGGGTGGAATGGGTTGGATGAAAAGGGGGAGGGATGTGGTGGAGTGGGCTGAGAAGTGGGTGGAATGGGGTGGGGTGGGTGGAGAAGGGGGTAGAATATGGTGGGGTGGGATGAGAATGGGTGGAATGAGTTGGATGAAAAGGGGGTGGGATGTGGTGGAGTGGGCTGAGAAGTGGGTGGAATGGGGTGGGGTGGGTGGAGAAGGGGGTAGAATATGGTGGGGTGGGATGAGTAGGGGGTAAAATGTGGTGGGGTGGGATGAGAAGGAGTGGAATGGGGTGGAGTGAGAAGGGGGTGGAATGGGGTGGAGTGAGAAGGGGGTGGAATGGGTTGAATAAAAAGGGGGTGGAATGTGGTGGAGTGGGCCTAGGAGGGACTGGAATGGGGTGGGATGGGATGTGAAGGGGTTGGCAGGGAGTTGAGATGGGGTGAAAAGGGGGTGAGAAGGGGGTGGGGTTTAGTGAGAAGGGGGTGGAATGGGATGGGGTGAAAAAGGGGTGGCAATGGACTTGGTGGGGTGAGAAGGGGGTGGAATGGGATGGGGTGAAAAAGGGGTGGAATGGACTTGATGGGGTGAGAAGGGGGTGGGATGAGATAAGAAAGGGTGGCAGTGAGATGGGTGGGGTGAGAAGGGGGTGGGATGAGATAAGAAAGGGTGGCAGTGAGATGGGTGGGGTGAGAAGGGGGTGGCATTGGACTAGGTGAGGTGAAAAAGGGGTGGGGTGGAGTGGGGTGGTGAGAAGGGGGTGAATTGGAGTGGGGAGGGATGAAAATGGGGTGGAATGAAAATGGGGTGGGGTGGTGAGAATGGGGTGGCAGTGGGATTCGTTAAGATCAGGTTTGAGAAGAGAAAGAAAGCACACAACGCTAAATTAAATCATCTTTAACAGTACCGTCAAAAACAGAAAATGAAAGAATGATTGCATTTTTATTTATTAAAAAACATACTGCCAACTAGAGAGTAGTGGAAGGGGCAGCCTATTCATAGGAGCTCTGCTTCAGTAAAACCAGATATGAGATGTCGGATTTAGACAAGTTTGTGACCTTTTATTTTTGCTTAAAGTTTCAAAAGAGGAGTGCGCTAATTTTAAATACTGTGATATAGCATTCTCTTTGAAATGCCCGGAAACTTGTTTGTGTATTAATGTCCACATGCTGATTGTTTGACTTTACTTCTTACAGTGCATGATAGATATGAACGAGACGTCAACCACGTGAAGAAATCCCATGATCGAAACGTAAGTTGTTGTACTCACTGTGTAGTGTTCTGTTGAAAAATAGATGAGATACTCACACAAAGTAATTAACCATTTGATTAGCAAAGCTGTATCCCATGAAATAGCAGTTCACGCATCAATATCTTTATTAAAAAAACTTTCAGTGTTGTCATAACAGGTTCAAGAAAATCCTAAAGCTGGGCACACTCATCACCGCTACTTCTCTGTTGTAATCCTCACGGCCATACAGAATGTAGAGGACACTGGGGGCAAGAAAATAGAAGGGACATAACTCATCCAGCCATGATCAACTGCTGGCTAGACCCATAGAAAAGAGCAGTTAAAAATGTCTAGAGCTGTGTGTGTGTGTGTGTGTGTGTGTGTGTGTGTGTGTGTGTGTGTGTGTGTGTGTGTGTGTGTGTGTGTGTGAGAGAGAGAGATTTGCAGGTGGTGTTTCAGATTGTTACACTGCAAAAATTACTGTGCAAAAGTAATACCTACTGAAATGATGATTGCTTTGCATGCTCAAGAGCAATCTTATAACAATCAGTGCCTCAAATGTATTGCAGCTGGTACTCAAGTAAGAACACAAAATTTTCAAATATTTTCTTTAACTTGATTATACAGCATCTTATTTCAATCTTTCTGAAATAATTGTCTAAATTCATCTGAATCATACACATGCCACAAAATAAAACTAACGAGAGCAAAGCTGCATTCTAATGTCAAACCATGCGGTATTTGTAGCTTGCGGATATGAAGCTGGAGAACCAGATTGCCACAGACAACCTGCGACTGAAACACCTTGAAGACATCGAAGCCCTGAGGAGCAAGCACGATGTACAGATGGAAGGTAATCTTTCTCGCAGTCTCAGGCGCTACGCACTGCACCACAATCTCACCCCTGCTGCCTCCTCCTCTTCCTCCACTTCTCGGCAGCAGTCTGCTAGCTCTGCTGGCTCTGCTGGCTCTGCTGGCTCTGCTGCATCTGCTCTTCCACGCCGCAGACCATCACCGCGGTACTAGCACCAGAACTGTGCTCTGTGTGTTAACACTGGGAGAGGGGATGACTCTCCGGCTGCTTGCTTCGAAGTGGAGTAGGCTGGCGCGAGGTTGTGTTTCCAGAAGACGGGTAGACAAGTTTATGGCACAGAGGAGTTTGTGGTTTGTGTGTGTATGTCATAGATATGAGGAGGGCAAGTTACATGTCAATGAGAGTTATTGTTGCAGATGTTAGTAGGAATTTGGGTGCTGTTAGGAGTGTGGAGTTAGATTGTGAGACCTTTGCAATGAATAATGCATTAATGCATTTGGTGTGTCATAGGCTTTAGGATGCTGTGCTTCCGATGTGCAATGTGGATCCAATTTTAGAACAATTTTTCTCAGGTGCTATTGTATTGGGTTACTTTTTAATAATCTTTTTTACATTATTATTTTTAATGCTGTAAAAGTCAGATGAGAAGAACAGTTTTTTTTTTTTTTTCTGAATTTAAAGAATACTCACTGTGTTCATTTCATTCTTTTGATTTTGCACTTGACACAGCTAAATGCACTAAACATTCCACTGTGCTAAATCAGTGTTGTAACTAATACTAGTATTGGAACTAAAACTACTGGTGCTTTATTTTATTGATAATGCTTTGGACATTGGTTGCCTACTAGTAGCTAGTCTAAAAGTTGAATAAAACTGTTTTTCACTTTTCTCATTTTCTCACTTTTTTTGGTTTGAATTATACCCCCTGCACCCACACCCCTCACCCCCTACCCCCTTTTTGTTTTGTTACTGACTTCTTCAGTGTGATATGATACTGATATTCCACATAGGAGCTGCATTGCCTTGGGACTAACACACAGAGAGTGCATGCAAACACACACAACACACTGTTCCTGCTGTTTCTAAACCAGCTGAAGTAAGCTGGCAGAATTCATGTTAAAGGTTGTTATTATTTGTTTGTTTGCTTTTTTCTGTCTATTTTCTTGTCAGATTCAAATATCACTAGGAAGGAAGCTGAATCTACATATGAAAAGATGACGGTTTGAACCATGTTACATCCATAGAATAGTTTATTGGCATAATTGATAAATCAAAGAGCATCGTAGGGTTTTTGGTGCACATTGTAAAGAGTGCAGGGTTATATTTAACAGTAAAAGCAAAATTGCTTACAGTGAAATAAAAAGGTAAAAGAGTTTAACAAATGCATGTAAAGTCTAAAATCCATTAGATACCCGATATGAGTGTTTTCTTTTTTCTACTAAATGCCATGATGCCAACTTGTGCATGGTTTTGTGAGAGCAGGAAACTTGTGCACCTCCGTACACCATCGTATTGGAATCTCTCCCCGCCCACCCCCACCCTGTACTCCATCACACACTCAAAAAAGGAAGTAGTAGAAGAAAACTAAAACTTGAAGAAAGTGCTTTACCTGCCTGCATTCTGGTTACTAACATTTTGGAACAAGTTGGTGTTTGGGATTGTTATCTAAGACTCCCTTTAAAAGTTGTGTGTTTCCAGTCACCCGACAACCCAAATTTCGCCGTTGACCCTAGATTTTTTTGTTTTTGTGCAGGAAAAACTTAATAAAATGCACACACACACACATACAGCACACACCTAACATTTGTAAATCCTTCGCTATAATCTTTGATTACTTCAATTAAATATTACCTATATGAAACATCGTTTTCCTATTGTACAAAACATTGAGGGGGAGGTTGTGTAGGAAACATCAGTTTTACATGTCTACAAAACAGCAACCTTCCTTTGAACTA
Source organism: Theodoxus fluviatilis (assembly GCA_034096865.1). Classification (NCBI taxonomy): domain Eukaryota; kingdom Metazoa; phylum Mollusca; class Gastropoda; order Cycloneritida; family Neritidae; genus Theodoxus; species Theodoxus fluviatilis. Next base: position 36,373 of record JAWQFJ010000181.1, on the reverse strand, counting down.
TTAAAATATTCAAATGAAAAAAAAAGTTCCTACCTACCTATCCCATTTTTGGGGCATATGGCCATGCTACCTGAAAGAATTGTTTTGGTTGCCTAGTGACTAACTCAGGCAGTACCACATTATGATGTGCTGACTCCGAAGGATGCAAAGACAAGGGGAATAACCCTGTACAACTCTGCGCCAGTGAAGGGGATAATTTTCTCTGGCGACTGAGCATGAGAAAAATTGCACTTGTGTGGATTATTTAAGTTGCCTAGTTAACCTCGAGGCAGTGTATGAATTAGCTACACTCAAATACAGTTTTGTAAGTTTATCATTTCTCAGAAGGGGTGAAGATAATTTGACAAATCAGGGATTCTTTTCTAGCATTAAATTAGATTCTTGTTACAATGGAGTTTTATTTTATTAATGTACCTTTTTAAAAATACCTTTTTAATTTCTGGATTTTTCAGAGAGTTGCAAGCTCTTGAAATATTTGTGTAGACATTTTGGTCTAATTTTAAAACAAAACTTAATATATGCCAGTGAGATATGAGAGAAATCTGAGTCACTGTGGGAAAAGTAGATGAGCCTTGACTCGGTCACAATACTGCATTCCCAACACTTTCTGGCTTTGCTTTTAAAGCAGAAATGTCCACTTCTCAAAGGGAGTTACAGGAAACAGTCCCTGAGAGACTGCAAACACAGCCACTCATGCAAGACTGCTTGTTCAGTGGAGCAGAACTGGTTGTTCAGGAGAGAGTGAAGAACCCCTGCAGACTTGTTCCACCTGTAGAAGTTCCTCTGTGGACTGAGTGGCTTGTAGCATGGCAGGTCTGGAGGGGAGAGTATGGAGGTCAATTTTGACCTAGTCTGTGAATTAAGTGTTGATCTTTCCTCAGATGATAAATGTGCATAGGGCATGTGTTGTGTGCCATGAGGAAGAAGCAGTCAGCTGTCTCTTGAAAAAGTCCTTGGAATCATAGTGTCTGCTTTCTCAGCTTCTTTTGGTGCAATAGTGTAGTTATGATAGGAATGTGTTTTGAAGTAATCTCTCTCTCTCTCTCTCTCTCTCTCTCTCTCTCTCTCTCTCTCTCTCTCTCTCTCTCTCTCTCTCTCTCTCCTCCCTCCTCTCTCTCTCTCTGTCTGTCTGTCTGTCTCTCTCTCTCTCTCTCTCTCTCTCTCTCTCCTCTCTCTCTCTCTCTCCCTCTCTCTCCTCTCTCTCTCTCTCTCTCCCTCTCTCTCTCTCTCTCTCTCTCTCTCTCTCCCTCTCTCTCTCTCTCTCTCTTTCTCTCTCTCTCTCTCTCGTTTCTCTTGTCTCTCTCGCCTTGCTGTCTGCCTGCCTGCCTGCCTGCCTGCCTGCCTGCCTGTCTGTTTGTCTGTCTGTCTGTCTCTTTCTCTCTGTCTCTCTCTCTCTGTCTGTCTGTCTGTCTCTCTCTCTCTCACTCTGTCTGCCTCTCTTTGTAATACTTGTTGTGAGACAGTGGATCTCAGAGAGAGAAGTTCACATGCCCATCCCACCTCAGTCAAGCTGCTTTATGAAAGAGTGCTGTGTTGCTTGATGACTGAATCACTAACTATGGCCATTCACATCACACACATTTAGTTGTTAAGGGATTTACAGTTGTAAGAGAGAGTTGTGTTGACAGTACAAGATGGTGCTCCAGTGTTCGTTGTAGTTTTCCAGTCTTGGTCTTGAATCTTCTTTACTGTTTTCTTCTCTCAGACCTTTGTAGAGAAGCATTCTTTCACTTTATATTTATGAAACTGACAAATGCCCATGATGCTAAAGATTTTTGTGATTTTCGTGACAGCCATTGTAGAGGGAGATTACCTTGACAAGCCAAAAAAACAAAAAGCAGAGGAAAGGTCAATAGAATGGTAGAATATTGCAAAAGTGCACATTTTGCATTTTCATAGTAACACAACTCAGTTCCACAAACAACTGGAACTACTGTTTTATGTACTGCTTTCAGGTAATTTAGAGCTCTCTGTATGGATTGTCTTCACTGGTGTGCAGCATTTAATTTGTTCCTCAGAAATGTCATCTTCTAGAAATTAGCATACCATATGTCAGAGAATTTTCTTATATTTGGCTGTATTACTTTTAGTGTTTTTCATATCATAGGTTTCTTACTTAGAGCAGAGAACTGACTTATTTGTAGTTGCCACACTTTCATATCATGCTTTGTTAGAAGCTGGAAAATTTTCTGGCACCTAGTGAATCGCTGGCAGTTCAAGGCCCAGAGAATTTCCAAGCATGGCATAGATGGGGTTAACTTGATTAAACTCCTTTCTATTTATAAGAAACGTATTTTATTACCTCTTTTATGAAAAGGGAAATAGCTTCTCATTACATGGGCTCCCATTGGAACAATATTACAGTAACATATGCATATAACTAAAACCAACCATCTTCCCAAGTCACACCAACCCATGACCATTATTCTTTATTTTAATAAAACTGTTTAATAAATACATTAATCTCCTTCCCCCATCCCCATGCAAGAGCATACATAGAGGAAAGAATAATTCACTAGGAATGCTTTTTGCTTTTCTACATCAATGTTCCTACTCCTTTTCTGAGAGTAGGAGCTTGCCTATATCAGCTCTGCATAGGCAAGTGCCTTGTATGGAATATTCATGAGCAGGCGCTCTGGGAGTCTATTGATTGGCACAGTCATCAAATCTTCAGGTGTCTGTCCTGACTTGGTAAGAAACGCCTCAAGCTTGGCTTGGTACAGCCATCTCTTCCACAGCATTGCATATCTAGATACTGATAAGGTGTGTGTGGTTTTGCCAGTTGCCCACTACAACTTGCGTGGGAATGTTTCAATGAGTTCAAGAGATTGCAGTGATTCAGTTTTGTAGTCTGTTTTGTGAATGAGATTAATGTTAGCAGAGAGCATGTCTGCTTTGGCACCGTCGGCTGCTCAGCAAATGTGATACCCCAAGGCTTCAACTGCAAGCAATGGTGAGGCCTGAGCTGGAGGCAAGAGCAGAGCTTTATTGTCTGAGTTACCTACTGCTGGGGAAAGCTGGCCCGCAGTGCAGACAGGATCGTCTCCACCCTACCATTGGAGGCCACCGGCCTGTGCAACTCTCCATGCTTTACTCACTCCCGGTGGGGGTTTCTGGAATGAGAAGGGAGAAAGGCAGGTGTGAGTTACCGCCCTTGCAAGTCTGAAAGGCCTAAGCACTGCTTCTGTTCTTCCCCTCGCCATATCGCCACTGTTCTTAGTGTGCATGAGGTTGAGGAGAGAGAAAAAGGGAGTGGGGGTGGGTTGAGTGTTGTGATCTCACCTCTCCCGCCCCCCCCCCCTCCCTCCCCCCCCTACCCCCCCCCTTCACCTCTGCTCTTTCTACCTGTAGTGGAGAGCGAAAAGAGGGATAGTGTTCAATGGAAGACGAACTATCGTCTGTAATGTATTGTTCTTTACTTCTTAGCAGTGGAATAGGAAGGCATCAGGTGGACAAAATGTTATTAAAAAACTTTTTATTTGAGGGGGCGCCCCGCCGACGGAAGGTTAAAATTTGTCTGCGTGCCAAAACTGAAGGCATTTTTAGTGCTCCCAAGAATTCACGAGTGGAGTTCATTTTGGAGAAAATAACTCAGTGTCTGAAAATGTGCAGTGCATGTAATAATTCTTGCAGCCGTTGCTCTTAAACTAGGGCAGCAGGTGGACGCTAAAAGTCTAAAGAATATAGATGCCTGAAAATTAATACCACCACACATTGCATTGACTTTATTCCATTTCGAAAACTTAAGCAGATGTCGTCTACCTGTGTGTACTTTAGTTCGATAATTCTTCTAGTCAGGATGTGCTGATAAATTAATTTGGTCTCTCATCGTTGAGCAAGCAGTTTTACAGTTTATATTGCCTATAAGTCTTTTGATCATAGTATCACTGTCAGTACATACCAAATCGGTACCGATGGGTGAACTTCAAGTGAGGCACAAGAGATCCATTGATTACTCACAGTTATCTCCCTAGTAATTGGTGTCTTGCCTCTACAGAGAAGCTCTGTGCCTGGGGAGAAAAACTTCCCTGGTGCGTCTAGACTGTGGCACTGGGTAACTGGAGAACTTCGACCTCATCCCACACCTGCTGTAACTGCAAGAAGTCAGAACCTGAGGGTGAGGCAGCTGTTCGTGAGGAGACAATGACTTCATCATGAATTTAGCTCCCCATTACCTCATGCTCTCGAAATTAAGTCTTTGCGACGAGTCAGTGTTGTGGAGAGGATTAAGCCAAACATGAACAATTAAAGCACTGCGCAGTTATGTAGTTTCTTGTGCTAGTCGTGGATTGTAACCAGTCAGAATTTTGGCGATGTTATAGTTCAGGTCTTGACCCCTGATGGTGAAGAATACCGCAGTGACTGGTCGTCTTCAGACTACATGATTTTGAACATCAGAGCATAGTAAACCTGTGTAGCCTCATTCGGTTTTCTCAAACAAAATATAGGCCCAATACAATAATCAAAATGACAGTACTGCATGAGATCTAGTTAGATCAAAGACTATATATCTATAAGATCTTTGGTTAGACTAACTAACTTGACCTGCCGAGCAACTCTGTTTGGAGTTACCCTCCTTGGTTTCATCTATGTTTTCTGCCGCCTTCTGAGCTCCGAACATTCCATTCTGGGAATAAACCTACCCACAACAGCTCTGCCCCGCTGTCTTGTCTGCCTGTGAGAAACTAGGTCTGCTCCCCTGGGAGTAACGTGGTGCCAGGTCGGGGCAGAGGCGTGAAGGCACTCTGGGAGGGAACGCCCGGCAGATCATTGATTCTGTGCATGGAGATCCCCCGCACAGCCAGATGGGCTGTGGGTGATTCAGCGTGAAGTTTCACTGGGAGAGCAAAGACCATACATTAATGTATGGTCTTTGGGGAGAGGAAGAGAGAACGACGGAGGGGAGAGACAATGAATGGATTAGATGGTGCTAATGTCTTCCCTATTCAATTTTCCCCAATTGCTCTTGGATTTAATGACTGCTTGTTGTGAAGTAGCAGCAGGAGCCGGATGCTCTATCCCTCGACGTCTTCCGATGTCGTTGCTGAACTACCATGAAGTCATTAGATCATGTGTTCGGGCTGTAATCAAAGACACAAGTAATGTATGGTCTTTGCTGTAATGTCAGGAAGAAAAAGGAACTGCTTGGTGTACAACAAGCCCTCTTGAGGCAAACCTGATTTGTATGCTCATATGCTTGAACCTCCATGCTTAATTATGCTTCCTGTGATCTGGCGCCGAGACGACTGCCATAACTCGTCCTTCAAGACATTACGGTATTTCGTTGTTGGCAATACCGCCTAGTAAACCCCTAAGCACTCTTCAATCTTCCACTTCGCTTTTCTTCTCCTGATCTAGGGTTAGTCTGCCAGCTCCAACAGAGTGGGGGCATTTCTATGTGGGTGGGGTGGGGGGTGTGGGTGCTAAAAAGCCGTAGGGGGTGCACAAGAGTGCGTGCGCGCTAGAACCAGCCGTTTGAAGAAGGTGAGGTGGGGGGTGGGGGAGGGGGTTCGCCCCTAGCTCTTGTGTCCAGCAGCAATCACTATTGTGGGAAACAGTTCTAGTGCCGGAGGTGAAGGGGGTGGGTTGGGGAAACGCTGGCACCATGCTGAGGTCAGTCTTGGAGCCGCAGCACCATGCAGTAGACAGAGTACTGGACGTGCCTTGAGGCCGAAGTGGAGACTGGACGTCGGCTGCGTGCTGGGCACTGAGCATTGAATTCTCCACAGCCCTTCCTTTGTTGGAGCTGGGAACTCCGCCTTGGTAGCATCCAAGCGTTTCCAGGTAGCGCAAGGTGGACAGGCACTGGCCAGTCTTCGTTCTTCTCAGCTCCTATACACATCAGCTGCTAGGATTTCCTTGCTTTGAGAGAGCGTGAAGGCCTCTCTGTTCCTCAACCATTGTTGGGACTGCATATATCTTCTACACGGTTCCACCTGCCTTCAGCCTTTTGTCGATCTCATCTCCTCGGCTGAACCACTTCAGTTCCTTCTGTTCTTCCCTGGAGCTGGCATCGCACCTGGAAGTGCTCTCGACCACAAGTTATTTTCAAAAGGGGGATCTAGCGAGTACAGGGAAGGACTACAGTCTCTCATTCAACAGTTATTCTTAAAAATGGGAATCTGGCGTTTAGGCAAAGACTACAGACGGTGTACATGGCCAATTATCAAGGCAGGCTGAATCACCTCATGTCCCCAGCATGACCTGCTACGAGAATCTAGAGAGAGAGCCCCGAGATGACTCGATCCTTGCGTGAATAGAGGACAGGTGCCTTTCGCCGTTGTCGTCAGTGATCGGTGGCTGCGACATCTGATACAGGCGCACGCTTCAGGGGTTTCTTTTGTGAGGAGCTGGGACGTAAACTTTCAAAGCG
>JAWQFJ010000181.1:5000-20000 GCA_034096865.1 Theodoxus fluviatilis | reverse complement strand
CCTGCTTGTCAACACTTTGAATACTTGTGAGACTGTGGTCTTGACACCAGCTGAAGAGAAAATCATCACATTATTTGAAATAATTTATTTCTATCATGAAGCATACAAGCATTGGTGTTGACATAATTGGTTGGTGCTACAGGAAAAAGTGGACGTGCTGCGAGGTGAATGCGATGAGCTTCGCAATCGTGCCAAGATGAGTGAGGAAGCTCTACATCGTGATGCAGATGTGAAGGTGCAGGTAAGGAGGAACTATTGAATATAATTATATATAATTTTATGTGTGGGTGGGTGGAGCAGCTGCCCAAAATTATTTTGTACCCCAGGATAATCTTTGGAAAAAGTTTTCATGGACACTAGTAGAAAACTTTTTTTGGTAAATTTTAATGATTATTTCTATTATTTTAGTGCATGGAAGAGTTGGTATCAAGTTTCCTCTGGTCAGTCTTGATTGTAAATCTCTTGTATCTCTATATATATTTTCGCTGTGTGTGTGTGTGTCTGTGTGTGTGTGTGTCTGTGTGACACTCATACGTTTCCACAGTTTTATTGCGATCGACTTGAAACTTCGTATGGGGTTAGGTGTGGACCGGGGTCAGGTCAACGTGGGGTTAAAAAAATGGTGTCACCATGGTAACCGGAAGTGGGCACATACAAGATGGCCGCCGAAAACTCAAAGTGCTCCGATTTGACCAAAACTTGGTGTGTAGGTAGGTACAGTCGAATGATGAAGATCTGTGAAAAAACAATTTGGTTGTCATGGTTACCTCACGAGAAAAACAAGATGGCGGCTGAAGAATTTGGACGACTGTGTCGAAGACGGCGAAGCCGCCTGAGACACAGGAGTTCCGATCGACTTAAAACTTGGTATGGGTTAGGTGTGGGCCGGGGTCAGGTAATGGTGGGATTAAAAAATGGCGTTGCCATGGTAACCGGAAGTGGGCACAAACAAGATGGCCGCCTAAAACTCAAAGTGCTCCGATTTGACCGAAATTTGGTGTGTGGGTAGGTGAAACTTGGTGTGGGGTTAGGTGTTGGCCGGGGTCAGGTCAGGGTGGGGTTAAAAAAATGGAGTTGCCATGGTAACCGGAAGTGGGCACAAACAAGATGGCCACCGAAAACTCAAAGTGCTCCGATTTGACCGAAATTTGGTGTGTGGGTAGGTACAGTCGAATGATGAAGATCTGCGCAATAATTTTTTGGTTGTCATGGTTACGTCACGAGAAAAACAAGATGGCGGCTGAAGAATTTGGACGACTGTGTCGAAGGCGGCGAAGCCGCCTGAGACACAGGAGTTCCCATCGACTTAAAACTTGGAATGGGATTAGATGTGGGCCAGGGTCAGGTCATGGTGGGGTTTAAAAAAATGGCGTTGCCATGGTAACCGGAAGTGGGCACAAACAAGATGGCCGCCGAAAACTCAAAGTGCTCCGATTTAACCAAAATTTGGTGTGTGGGTTGGTCAAGTCACATGATGAAGATCTGTGAACAAAATTGTTGGTTACCATTGTTACGTCACGAGAAAAACAAAATGGCGGCAGAGTAAACAATGGACGACTGTGTCGAAGGCGGCGAAGCCGCCTGAGACACAGGAGTTCCCATCGACTTAAAACTTGGTATGGGGTTAGATGTGGGCTGGGGTCAGGTCATGGTGGGGTTAAAAAAAGGTGTCGCCATGGTAACCGGAAGTGGGCACAAACAAGATGGCCGCCGAAAACTCAAAGTGCTCCGATTTGACCGAAAGTTGGTGTATGGGTAGGTAAAGTCAAATGATGAAGATCTGTGAACACATTTTTGGTTATGGTTACGTAATGAGATAAACAAAATGGTGGCTGAAGAATTTGGCTTTGTATGTGGCTTTGACGCTTTGCGCATTGCCTGGCCGCGAAGCGGCTAGTCTTGTATAAACATGGCAGTGTTATAATCTCATGCTCTATTGCTTGGTCAGTGCTGCATGGTCCAGGCTTATGCTCTGGTCTCTCGCATGTGGAATTATGTGGAATTCATGCAGAGAATGATGTTTGTAATCTCTCATTCATCCGATAAAGTTTTGTGAGAGCATGTCTGTTTTAAATGTTTGACATCAATTCTTATTTGTGTTATTTTTAATGTGTTGATGTTCTGGGTTTGTCCAGAAGCAGCCTTCAGCAAAACTCTTCTTTCTGGGAAGTTTGCGCTGCAATATTGGCACAACCAGGAAAACCGTTCTCCATAGAATTCTGTGAAATTCCTAGGTAGAGTACAAGCAACTTTTGGATCCAGAAGCTTCGGGGCTCCATTCTACTGAAATCTAGAAGTGTTGTGGGATGGAATTTTGCCAAATTTTTTGTTCAGCAGTTGCTGTTGTAATCCGTTCTGGTTTTCAGAGCAACCACTGAACAGGAAATTTGGGGTGAAATTTCAACCCTATAATACTTCCAAGGTGAATGTGCTCCAATGCCACACATCATATGAAAGTTCTTATGGGTTTCTGTTTTCATGCACATGCATGCACACACGGGCACACACACACACACACACACACACACACACACACACACTATGTATACATGTAATACATGTATAATTCTTCCAGCTTTCATATGCACTGGCTTATCTTGTGGAGTGAAAGCTTGTGTATTTGGTGGCCTTGCCTAGCAAAGGTGCTTGCATCAAATGTCTAGGATTAATGTTGCTGTGTGCAGATGAGAAAAATTTGATTATATTATATTATGTTTTCTCCCCCCAATTGCTTCAGATGGCTCTGGAGCCATATCGGCATCTGCCCAAAGAAATTGAAAGTTTGAAAACTGTCATTGAGATGAGGAATGACGAAATACAAAAACTTCGAACTCGAAACATGGACCTGGATAAACAGGTGAGCTGTCTGTCTGCATAGTGTCCAATGACATGCTTAACACATGCTTAATTGCAGAGTGGATGTTCTAAGAAATGACTAATTATCCATCACCAAAGTTTTGGGTTACTTCTTGATGCATGGGAAACAGTTATTTCACAATTTGTCCACTTACAAGACAATATTTGGAGGGAAAATTTGTCATACTGAGTGTCTCTAGAAATTTTGCTTGTAATGTTTTTCTTTAGCCCAACCCAAGCTTCCCATACAATTTGGCCATGAATGTTGAACTCCAACCATAGCAACATACTTGTTTTTGCATTACCACAATCTCATGCAGCATCATCCCATGGTGTCAGATTATTAAACTTCATCCGTCTGAAGATCTATCAGCTTTTGTAGGCATTTAACACCATTGGTCATGATAAATACAGTCTCTGCTTAGGGAGACACCGTAGGTGAATTCTTACCATGAACCCTGAGGGTCTGCACCTTAGAGGATTGTTCTTTCGCTGAGAGTGTCATGAATTTTGGTTTGTGAAGAACTTGGTGCTAGTCACCGGGCAAGTGCCACAAAAATGATGATCCTGACAATGCATGCATCAATAGAGCAAAACCCTTGTGTAGAGTGCCACCCTGACAGTACATGCATCAATAGAGCAAAACCCTTGTGTAGAGTGCCACCCTGACAATACATGCATCAATAGAGCAAAACCCTTGTGTATAGTGCCACCCTGACAATACATGCATCAATAGAGCAAAACCCTTGTGTAGAGAGCCACCCTGACAATACATGCATCAATAGAGCAAAACCCTTGTGTAGAGAGCCACCCTGACAATACATGCATCAATAGAGCAAAACCCTTGTGTAGAGAGCCACCCTGACAATACATGCATCAATAGAGCAAAACCCTTGTGTAGAGAGCCACCCTGACAATACATGCATCAATAGAGCAAAACCCTTGTGTATAGTGCCACCCTGACAATACATGCATCAATAGAGCAAAACCCTTGTGTATAGTGCCACCCTGACAATACATGCATCAATAGAGCAAAACCCTTGTGTATAGTGCCACCCTGACAATACATGCATCAATAGAGCAAAACCCTTGTGTAGAGTGCCACCCTGACAATACATGCATCAATAGAGCAAAACCCTTGTGTAGAGAGCCACCCTGACAATACATGCATCAATAGAGCAAAACCCTTGTGTAGAGAGCCACCCTGACAATACATGCATCAATAGAGCAAAACCCTTGTGTAGAGAGCCACCCTGACAGTACATGCATCAATAGAGCAAAACCCTTGTGTAGAGTGCCACAAAAATGATGATCCTGACAATACCAGCATTAATAGAGCAAAACCCTTGTGTAGAGTGCCACAAAAATGATCATCCTGACAATACTAGCATTAATAGAGCAAAACCCTTGTGTAGAGTGCCACAAAAATGATGATCCTGACAATACTAGCATTAATAGAGCAAAACCCTTGTGTGAGTCACCCAACAAAGCCTGACTCGTGGCAGTCAGCCATGACTAGAGTCCCCCAAATCAAGTGTATTTACTGTGAATGTCCAGTAACAACATGCAAATGCTGAAGCTTGATGCTGGCTGTGTGTTCCCAGTTGGAGGAGCTGCCCATTGCCAAGGAGAAGATCATCTCCCTGCAGCAGAAGGTGGAGAATCTGGAGGCCATTGTCAACATCAAGTCTGACCATGAAAAGTGGGTCTTCTTCCCATCTTTGTTCCATAGTCTTATTCTCCTTGAATCCCAGACTGGTCCTCTTCCTTGTCTTCTTCCTTGTCTTCTGTCTTGTCCTCTTTCATGTACCTACTGCACGAGATGAGATTGAAGTTGTGAAATTTGCCAAATCAGCTCCAATAGCATGCAAGAACTCTCTGTTGTCAATGAAGCAAACTATCCGTAGGTAGACCAGCCCCGAGTTGCACAGACTCAGCACTTTCAAGCGCTGGACAGCGCTTGCACCGTGAAACTGCTTGTTCAGGAGGCGCAGCGCTGCAAAGCGCTGAATCACATGCAGCGCTTTGCAGCGCTATGCATCCTGAACAAGCCGTTTCATGCCACAAGCGCTGTCCAGCGCTTGAAAGCGCTGAGTCTGTGCAAATCGGGGCAGTTGCCGTGAAAAGGGAGACAACTCTCTTTCATAGTTCACCCCAGAGGAAGAAAGTAGTGGAGTAAGGGAAGCAACTTCGTAAAGTCACCGTTTTAAAGGAACACGAACCGAAAATGGGTACTAAAGAAATGTATATTTTATTTTATCCGACTTCTGTTGTTCTTTAGTTATGGCAATATAAAATGCAGTCCATGACTTTCTGTCTGTGGAGATCAGTGATATCATTGATGAGCATTTATACTGCAAGGTTACTTGATTGCACAGAGATGCAGGTTAAAAAGGGGGTACTTTGGGAGATCTCTCAATGTAACAGACACACAACTGCTCTTTCTGCATTGAGTTGTCTAAGTGTCATGTCATTATCAGAGCCTTACCTTCTGGTATACATTTGAAGTCAGTCACGCCACATGTCTTCATTTGTACACGCATGAAAATGTACCCCATCCCACACAGTTTGGACTGTGGATTCACAAGTGTGTGTTGTGTACTTGTGTCTCTACAGGCAACTGCATGAGAAGTGTGGCAACCTGATGCGCAAGTATGACCGGGAGACCAAGGCCAACAAACGCCTGTCTATGGACTACGAAGAGCTGCTGTGGCGCATGTCCCAGAGCTCGGAGCTGGACAAAGACTCGCAGGAGAACCTCAGCTACCGACGCCAAATCAGCCACTCTCCCCCAGACAGCGAGTCGAGTTCTCCCACCACTACCCGACGACAGCTGTCCTCCCCTGCCAATGGGGATGTAAGTCCACGCTACAACCGCAAGTCCATGAGTGGCATGGACTCCCTGGAGCGCAAGTTGAAACGCCGCTCCCAGACCTTCGTCTTGGAGCAAGGGTCTGTCTCTGCTGGTGCCTCCCCCTCCCACTCCCCCCAGCCCAAGAGGCTGTCCCCCCAGGGACTGAAGGGGGAGTCACCCCCCTCCTGTCTGACCGTGTCCTACCCGGGGCCCTCCTGCCACGAGCCCCTCCCCCATGGTGCGGAGTCGGACATGGAGTCGGACGTGTTTGAGCACTCAGGGGAGGTGACAGTCTGTCTCAGTCTGCCCAATGGAGGTCAGGACGCCTCTGTCTCAGAGGTGTCGCAGGACTCCAAGCACCAGCAGAGTGACAGAGGGGAGAAGCAGCAGCCAAGTCGTCATGAGGACCAGCAGCAGCAGCCGCTGCCACAGCAGCAGCCGCCGCCACAGCAGCAGCCGCCGCCACAGCAGCAGCCGCCGCCACAGCAGCAGCCCAAATCCGGACGATCTGTTGTGGAATCAGATGTGTGATTGGACTGGATAACCCCTTTTGGATATTGATGTGCAAGTCATGTCATGCTTTCCAAACTTGGACCATGGTTTCTGTGGAAGTACAATGCAATATTTGCGGCCATATGACAGGAAATGAGATCCAGTATTTCTGGTGGAAGTGTGCAGTGAGTGGAAAGAAATGGGCTGTGCTCTGGGTCATCAAGCTGCCGCCTCTAATGTCCAGATGAGGACTGGTTGTGCTGCAGGGTTGTGAAAGACAGGATGCCATGCGCTGCAAAGGAGAGGAAGGGCTTGCTACTGGAATGCTGCCTTTGCGCTGTGGACAGAAGATAGAAATGGTCAGTGTGATATTGCTTTCAGAATGTTTCAGGACGTTGGCCTCCAGACCTTTTCGAGTTGCAATCCAGGGATTTTTGTCTCTATGTATCCTGTGGTTTTTTCCTGTGTATTTTGTTGCTGCTGTTGGTGTAGTTTTTTGTCCAATAAATAGCATTCAGTGAAATTAAGAAAGTCACTGACCAGAAGTGGAGAAAGTGTTTGTGTCTGCATTTATGTCAACTTGTTGAAAGAAAAAAAGCTAACAGGTAGATGAAGCTTGACATGAGGTGCTCAGAACAAAGCAAAGGTGCCCATGCTTCTGCAGTCAGGAGGAAGCAGTGTAGGCAACTGACCCTGCTCCAGAACAACGCATGTTTTATTTCAAAAGCTGCTGAAATATAAGGCAGCCATACTTTGAATGTCAAGAGCCTGTGGGGGGGAAAGTCTGTTTGATCCCAGACATTGAATCCATTTCAAGAATGAGGATCTCCCAGATTTGTTTCCAACAGTGCCAGAAATGTTTGGTGGGGAACTTCAGTGTATTTGCCTACTAAGATGGAAAATTACTGGGCACCAACTGATATGTAGCTCTATTTGTTTACAATTGTGCCTAAATTTCAGGCAGCCTCATCTCGACTTCGAGTAGAAGTTGAGCAGATGTTTCATTTGGCTGAATTAGGCATTGTCCTCTTTTCCCCACATTACATTGACATAAGCAGAAAGGGGAGATAACCCTGAGATTTTTCTTTCATAAACACAGAGGGCTAATCTTCCTGTTGTCTATGCCTTAAATGATAAATTTAGTCTTGTTTACATATGTGCCTGCTGTCTCTATCTAACCCTCAATATTCATACCATCAAATGACAAATTTACCTTGTCACTCGTCATAATGTTTCTGTCTCTGTGTCCCTGTACATTTTTCTTCACTGCCAATGAATGCATGCTGTATGAAAAATTTCAGTTTTTTCATGTTTCGTCTAGTGGGTGCCTTCCCTCTCACAGAATGTAGTTAATTGATGAACCCTGCATACTATATTCTGTATGATTTGTGTTTTGGTGGTGATGATGTTGATGGAGACTGTTCCTTTATGGAAATAATTAAATATGTCATTTTGGACATCTGCTAGCTTGCTGTTTTGTGAACTAGAAGCAAGATGTAAATGCTTATGTGTCTTGTTTTTGGTTTTCCCAGATTGTGATATTAGTTTGTTTTGTGTAAAACTTTTTTGACATGTACACATCAAAATTTTCAATGAAATACTACAATTGCTGATGGTATAAGAAATATATGTAAATGATACACATGATAGCTAGTATCACTGCAAATGACCTTGAGGCTGTGTTCTGGTTTCAAACAAAAACCCACTAAAGAAATGCTTCTTTTAACTTTGCTACAGCAAGTGCCCCTTAAATGATTGTGAACAATTTCAAGAATATGAAAAACAAGAACGTGTTTGCCATGGTAACCATAATTTTGATTTTGAAGTGTCAGAAAGAAAACTTGAAATTTAGATCTTGGAACTTTGTGCATGCACACACCTCTCATGTGGACAGATTAATTTTTCAAAATGGTTGAAACGTCCCCAATTATCCTAAAGATATGGGCATACTGAGATCATACAGTTTATGACACGGTTTCAGCCACTATATCCATTACAAAACCCCCACTTCTTTTGATTCAAGGCTACTATTGGCAGAATTACTTGTGGAAATGGAGATGAGGGCTAAAAAATGTGGATAACTGCAAAATCTGAAATTGCTTTAGATAACATATATTCTGGGTTGAATGAGGACTAAAACATAGCCTTACATAGCATTTGAAGTTATAATTCCACTGAAGACCTGCTTCTATGGGGAGAACTGAATCTTTGCTTGTGTACAGATTTGTCTGCAAAGCATATTGTGATATCTGAGTTTATTCATTCTGAGCATAGTTGGTGTTGGAGAACCTCAAGTACCACAGACAGAGAAGCCTGTGAGGAGCTGGACGCTGTTTCCTGTACAAAGAGATGGTGCGTGTCTGGAGCAGTGAGTGTGTCGTGTGTGCTTATGAACAATACACATTCAAAGTCAAATGATATGGGTGTTTTTGTGTGAAATGATTTCCCATATTTGCATTTCTACAAATAAAGTAGCATCCAAATGCTAAGACAGCCCACAAAAAAACCTTCTGGTGTTGAAGGCACTGCAGTTGATTGAATTTATCAACAAATCTTGATGGACTTTTAGACAGTAGGCAGAAAGTTGTTGGAAATGATATTAAGTTAGAATATCATCTAGCGGTAGCATGTGGTTAGTTTGATGAAGAGGGCAAATCTAGTGTAGATGTTATTCCGGTACAAACCAGAGATAAGAAAAAGTGCTGTTATCTCTGGCATATCAGTATGATGTAGATGTTTCACCTACCTCCCACAGTAACACAAGTCAAAGCTGTTGCAATATTCACTGCACTAGTGTTTTCTAGTTGTTGCTTTTCATGCCACAGTACTTAGAATGATGTGTACTTCCACTGCTTCTATTGCCAATGTATCTGATCTTTCCACAAGGAAAACGTGTCTGTAACAGTTGTGAAGGATTTGCCTGTAGGCCCATACTGTGTATTCCCCCATTGTCAGCCACCAAACAGGCTTGCAGCGCAGACAGCTTTGACAGAGAGGTGGCTGTCCAAACACAGCACGCTTGCAGCTGTCTGTACCTGTTTGGTGTGCCCTCTCTTTGATCTCTGTGCCAGTGTCTTGTAGGCAGCATGGCTTTGTCTCAACCAGAGGTATCCACAATAAAACCACTACAGCATTGCCTGTCTTCTGTTATCTTTGCCCTACACCAAGATGCACGTGTTTGCAATGTTTAGCTTTGGAGTTGGAGGATGGAAAGATGCCTTTGTAGGCTATGAAAGACCATTATAAATATAAGCATGAAAACCACTAGAACAGTTTAGATTAAACATAAAGCAAGCCAAGGTGTTCCTAATTATTCGCCTCTTACGAATCGAGTAGGGAGACGCTGTGGGTCAATTCTTACCCCAAACCCACAGGGGAGTTGGAGGAGGAGGAGGAGGGGAAGAAGAAGGATGATGATGATGATGATGATGATGATGATGATGATGATGATGATGATGATGAAAGCCTTTGTAGGCTATGTAAGGCCATTGATAATGAACAGTTACAAAAACTGGTAGAGCAACAGTAAGTCACAATTTCACTAGTTGTTCCTCTCGGACAAATTTCAGAGGGAGTAGACACAGTAGGTCAATTCTTACCCAGCCCAGAGGCGGAGTTCAGCATCAGAGAAATAGAAAGTGAAAAGAGTACTCCAATATATTTTCAAGCTGCAACACATGTAAAAACAAATATGTGAAATGTTGTCAGTCTTTTTTCTGTCTGTCCCTCACAGCTCTGTATTTAGAACTGTCAATTCAAAATGATCATGTCATAAAAAAAATTTCCAACAGTGCCAAACCAAAGGATATATATATATTTTTTAGCTCGACTAAACATAGACATATCGTCATTTTCATGGGAATGGATTTAAAGAATGGAGCATTGATTTCTGAGCAGAGTTTTTTTTGCAGAGGTATCTGCTCATGCATGGAGATCAACAGCTGGTATGAAAACCTTTGCCCTTCCTTTGTGCAAGAGACCAAGTCTCCATGCTGAAGTGCATAGTGTCTTAATTGGCAACATCAGATCACATTGGCCAGTTCTGAATGGCCTATCTGATCTTCCTTTCTGCATTGCAAGTGGATAAGGCATGTACACACACACACACACACACACACACACACACACACACACACACACACACACACACACACACACACACACACACACACACACACACACACACACGCACGCACGCACACACACACACACACACACACACACGCACACACACACGCACACACACACACGATAACACTACATATGGCTGCTGCCGCTGGACGCTCCCCTGATCAGCTGACACCCGTGGTCATGGAGCCACACCCGTCATCGAGGCAGTCTCAGTGGTCTCCTGCAGCAGCCCTGTCATCTGGACCCTGCCCCCAGGCATTGTGGGAAGTGGATGGCAGGGTGACCCATAAAGCCTCTGCAGCCAACCTCCACTGGGAATATTCTGATGCTTACCCAAACTGATGTGTTTTTCTGACCGCCTACACACAGGGAATATTCTGATGCTTACCCAAACTGATGTGTTTTTCTGACCGCCTACACACAGGGAATATTCTGATGCTTACCCAAACTGATGTGTTTTTCTGACCGCCTACACACAGGAAACGACGCGTTTTCCTGAAACATGGTTGTCGCGTGAATAGCCACGAATGTTCTTAATCTAAAAGGATAGTTTATGTAATGGGGTGGTGGATGTTGGGGGGGGGGGGTAAATTGGTGATGATGATCGGGGAAGAGTAGATGAAGGGCGGGGAGAAGGAAAGGAAGGTGAAGGTTCTTAAATGATAGGAAACAGCGTTCACAATTTCTTAAAGATTTATTGTTACTAGCTAGACTAAAACAAAAAGCACGATGGCAGACTGATAAAAGACAAAAGAACAAAGTCAATTCAATTCACACAATCAATACATGGCATTACTAAAGTGGCCTATATGGTGGTGGCAGGGCATGGAAATATCAGAAGGTCGAACAATCATTCAGGACAATCACACAGCAACAACCTTAGTGGAAATGCAAAGAAAATGGAGTATGTGGATTACATTGATTACACTTACAATATCTAGACTAGAAAATCAAGCATAAATGCTATCCTCCGAAATGTAATGGTCGAGGCAATTACAGATAATTCAGCAGATTAAGTTGTGTTATTATATAGAGAAGGGAAAGCCTACAGTGAACGGGTAATATTTGTTGTTGGAACTGAACACGAGGTGGTGATGCTAACATTCCAAATGACAACAGTGAATGGGTCACTCATTTGCCTATAGAATAGCAGTGTAACTAGACAACTCCTGACGACTCAGCCCAAATGATAGAGTATCCATGGGGAATACCATCTACCAATTAAGCACCCCATAGTCCATGAGTAATCCTCTCATGACTATTTCCCAGGAACATTATCTGAGTTACCGAATCACCTGATCCAGTGTAAGGCGACCAAGCACATGTACCTACCATACATTGCTCCACCAAGGCATCCTGACATACCATAATCAAATTGCTAGTAGTGATGGCCACTTGAACATAGCAAAAGACTGCCAGAACTTAAGTTCAATATAGTAATAGTGTAGAACTATCCCAACTACATGGAAACATTGCCTTCTCCAAAATCTCTGGTCCCTAACTCTAGAATCTCATGCCAACATACTAACGCTACTTCTGGTTCAAATATAAGTTTCCATTGACCACGGTCACAAGGGGAGGGGTACATGAATACACAGCTTTGACAACCATTATGCATAAAATCATAGTAAGTACAGTAAAACATGGAAAGTATTTTTTTTTTATACAACATGGTAAAAGTGCACAAACCTCTTGCACTGTTGTTACATCACTGCAACATCACCGCAACCCCAACCATGCAGACACTCAAGTCCATCACGGAGTCTGTGAAATTCCAAATATTCTCAATATAATTTCCCAATATACTGGAATACATTGTGCAAAATCATACAAGAGAGGAGTGATCGTCAAACAACATCAGTGCTCTTCACTAGAACCATTGCCTTCACAGAACACAAAATAGCAAAACGTTTTCTAAGTTCTAAGCAGCATGGGACTGAGAGAAACAACATCAAATTATTTCATCATTCTCCAGGGTTGACTACAGGGATGCACTTCCTAATGTAATTCGGATGATAAAAGGCATGGGGGAAGTTCAAAAGCAGACAGCTTTCCTTGGGTTGTTAACCACGGGTGTGGAGTGGGGGAACACCTGTGCTAATCTTAGCCTACCACGTCACGGAGCTCTCATTAGCATATGTCCTTTGACGTCACAGCCCACCACGCGAGCGCCAGCCAATGAGAGGGAGAGAGGGAGAGAGAGGGGGAGAGAGAGAGAGAGAGAGAGAGAGAGAGAGAGAGAGAGAGAGAGAGAGAGAGAGAGAGAGAGAGAGAGAGAGAGAGAGAGAGAGAGAGAGAGAGGGGAGGGGAGAGAGAGAGAGAGAGAGCGTGAGGAAAGGGGAAGAGGAGAGGGTCGGATATCCCGCGTGGCGCGATCGTTCCGTCCAGACCAGCCTAGGGTGGGGGGGAGAGGGGGGTGGCGGGGGGGGGGGGACGGAAGGAAAAGAGGGGCAAGCCACAAGACAAGCTGGGTCCGGCCTATGTCCGTAAGAGCAATTCTTTCACTGAACGAAAACCAGTAGTGGTATCTCACACATTGCTCAAAAGTCATCAAATAGCCAATTTGAACCTACAATTGAGTAATTCTACACATCCATTTGAGAATAAGAACATCTTCTTTACTTCTTACTCAAGTCGTCAAAGTCAACATATAATTCATCATCATAAAGAATGCATGAAATGACAGAAATCAAATAAACAATTACGAGAGATAAAGCAAAATGCAGTAAGCATGTCCAACGTACCTCAGAGTGCATCAAGGCACTTTACGCAAAGTGTCGCTCCACCACAGAAACACATCCTCTCCCCATCACGGTCAGGGTGAAAAAGGCCCACCGCCCGCCAAAATTTGTCTACGACGGTCTCCTGGGACCACTTTACTCTTACCGGTTCCTCCACTTGGGCATGAAATCCCGAAATGATACTCCACTGTCTAACAGAACAATCCCATCTTATTACATTGATTTTCCAAAGTTAATAACACCAGACAACATAGAAGCTTGCGCCCTAACAAATTTACCATGGTATTTAGTTTATTTCCTTCTAACTAGTTTAACCAAAAACAAGATAAGATGATATTCCTGCGCCCCTCTCTGAGGCTCTTAATTGACAACAGATCTGCGGTGGGGAGGGTGTAACATGATATTCTCTGATACTGGACAAGAGGCATGCAACCGGCCCTGCCAGGGAGCTGAGGGAGGAAGGAAGGGGAGAGAATTGCCTGTTGGATAGGCTTAACCCGTCGTCTGCTAAAGAGCAGCTAAGCACATACATAGTCTACACATTTCCGTGATAAAACATCCACATTGTCACATATGTATTTATCCTATCACATTATTTTTATGTATTCTTCTACTATGATTATTTGATTATTTTATTGCTGCCTCATAAAGTGTTCTTGAAGTACTTGAATTGCCTGTTGTGGGACAAATACAGTTGTATTGTATTGTATTGTATTGTATTGTATTGTATTGTATTGTAGTTGTCCTTTCTTTCCATGCTAGCTGTCTTGCTCTGTCTATTATTGCCCATCTGGCTTTGTGTGTTTGTGTGTGTGTATGTGTGTGTGTGTGTATGTGCAATTGTGAGCATGTGTGTGTGCATGCATGCATGTTTGCATGTGTGTGTGTTTCTATGTGTATTTGTGTGTTTCTGTGTGTGTGTTTTTTTTTTCTCTGTGTATGTGTGTGTGTATGTGTGTGTGTATGCATGTGTGTGTGTGTGTGTGTGTCTTTGTGTATTTGTGTGTGTGTGTGTGTGTGTGTGTGTGTGTGTTTGTGTGTGTGTTTGTGTGTTTGTGTGTGTGTTTGTGTGTGTGTGTGTGTGTGTGTGTGTGTGTGTGTGTGTGTGTTTGTGTGTATGGATGTGTGTGTGTGTGTGTGTGTGTGTGTGTGTGTGTGTATGTCTGTCTTTGTGTATTTGTTTGTCTGTGTGTGTGTGTGCATGTGTGTGCATGTATCTGTCCATGTGTTCTTTTACATTTATAAGTCCATCTCTCTCTCTCTCTCTCTCTCTCTCTCTCTCCCTCTCTCTCTCTCTGATAGCAGTGCCATTAAGGCTCGAAGAGTTCACTCCCTTAAAACTTTTCGCTCTGCTCATGCGTAGACCATATGACGATGTTCAGGTCAAGGTCAATGGGTGAGTTGATTGTAGTTTTTTGCACGATCAGTCACATCACGCTAAATGCCAAGAATGTGGTATCTTTGAATATGTTTGTGATAAGGCCATGTGTGTGTTAGGGGCTTTGCCTCTCTGGATTGTCCAAAAATCCCATTTGTTCTCCAGCGCTCGACGTCAGATCAGCTGCTTGATATAGGCGTCCCATTGTACACACGTGGAATGTAGTTTTTTCCATTCACGGAGCCCCAAGACATGTTGAAATGAAAGGATTCAATGTAAGAGATCGTGGGTGATTGGATCTGGTGTCCGTTTGGATATAGTTCTGCCTCACTTAGCTCGAAAACTTCTAAATGCGATGATCTATTTGCGAGTGCGATCAGCTGATCGCGCCGGAAGTGGATTTGTTTACAGGACTTCGAGTGCAGATCGAAATGTGGATTGTTTGAATAACTGGTGTTTATTTAGGCGTTATGATTGGAGGAGCGGTGAGATAACAACTGCCCCATCCCCACCCCACCCCCAACCCCCTCCGACCGCGCGTGAGTCCA
>JAWQFJ010000180.1:35000-56471 GCA_034096865.1 Theodoxus fluviatilis | reverse complement strand
GCCTGCCTGCCTATCTGTCTGACCCTCCGTCCTTGTGTGTGTGTGTGTGTGTGTGTGTGTGTGTGTGTGTGTGTGTGTGTGTGTGTGTGTGTGTGTGTGTGTCTGTCTGTCTGTCAGTGTGTCAGTCTGTGTGTCAGTTAGTCAATTTGTCTGTTTCTATCTGCGCCTCTGTCTCTTTATCCCCCTTCTCTCTCTTTCTCTCTCTATGTAGTGGTGGAGTGTGTTGTGTTGGCCGTGCCCTGCGACCCGGGTCGGGGGAGGAAGGGGTCCTGGTTGTTGGGGGGAGCTGCTGCTGCTGCAGCAGAAGTAGACCCGACCTACCACTTTAGCCCGAACTTCCCCTTGACGGGTGGCCAAACTCTGATCGTCCTGTTATGACGAAAAATGCCCACGATTTTAGCTCGTAAAATCTCGCTATCCTCAATATCCTCTTAACAAGGTCTCGCCATTTGCGGTCGCCAAGGCAATACAAGGCATTGCTGGTGAGCCAAAGCAGGTCAACAAGCTCAAGAGTGGTGAACTTCACGTGAGCCTCAATTCCTGCAGAGGTATCATAAGCTCTCGAGATCTTGCTGATCTGCATGAAGCAGATATACTGGAAGGACTTGTGGACCTGGGGTGAAGGGTATCCGGAAGTTTACAGCCAGACGTGATGGTGTGGTCAAACCCACCAGCACGATCCTGCTAACCTATGGCATCCACACTCTCCCTATCTTCGTGAAGGCGAGCTACCTCATGATACTTGTGGATTCCTTTATCCCCAATTCACTTAGGTGCTTTCAATGCCAACAGTTTGGCCATCCAGGGGATTCGTGCAGTTGTGATGCCCGTTGCGGGCGATGCGGAGGTGATCACAGTGACGATGGCTGCCACAACACCCCTGGATGTGCCAACTACACTGGCTCTCACCCTTCTTCCTCTTGGGACTGTCCCAAGTGGCAGCTCGAGAGAGAGATTCAGAGTCACCAAAGTGGTGTCCTTCCCAGAGGCAAGACGATTCGTGGAGGCTTCGACAAGACCTCTGGTCAGTCATATGCTTCTGTAGTCAAGTCGAACAAGTCTGTGGCTTGCCAGACTTGTGTCACTTGGCTAAGTGGTGACAAACCAACACCATTTGCCGAGTCGGTATCATCTGCCGTTCAGACGACTTCTGAAGAAGCACTCAGGAAGGCGTCGACGCCACTTGAGGCGTCTCGACTGTTCACTAAAAAGCCAAGGAAGCCTGAGAAGCAAGCTCCGTCCACAAGAGACCGGTTTTCGAAGGGGGAGCGAGACCCTTTGCAGCAGCACAATCGGTTTAGTGCGCTGCAGGCCTCTGAGAAGATGGAGATGGGAGTTCCCGTCTCTCAGGCTCCTTAGAGCTATGTCCACTCCTATTCGAAAGAAATGAGCCCTATTGTTCAGCAGCACTGTCGAGGTTTGAGGGCTAATTATGTGGATATTTTACTTTTAAGTTCGCTCCTTTATCCACTTGTTCCATGTTTACAAGAGACACTTAGAAAATCCTGTGATAAAGTATCTTTTTGTGGTTTTACTACATTTTCGTCTTTCTCTTCGGAAAGGGCAGTAGGTGGAGTGTGCGGTTTTGTGGAGAATTTCTCGTGCTCTCGTCTCCCAGGCCACTTCACTGCAGACAGTTGCTGTGTGGATAACACTCCACAGACCCATCACTATATATTCCCTGTATGTACCCCCCAGCTCCTATGTAAATCGTGTTGATTTAGAAGATTTAATTACTCAATTGCCACCACCTTTTCTATTACTGTGGGATTTTAATGGTCATAACCCCTCGTGGGGTGGTCATAGCACTGATGTTCGTGGAGAAATAATAGAAGAGTTCATGTAAGAGAATAATGTATATATTTTAAACACTAAGCAGCCTACGTATCTTCATCCTGCCTCTGGGTCATTTACCACCATCGACCTCAGTATTTGTTTCCCCTCGCTTGTGTTGAATTTTTCCTGTCAGGTGCGGGAGGACTCTCATAGGAGTGACCCGGTCGTGCTGACATCTGCCAGACTCTCTGCTGCTAGGAGGCCGTCTCGGTGAAAACTCCAGGCAGCCGACTGGACTTTGTTTCAGTCCCTCTGTGAGGCTCGGCCCCGTGCTGAAAACGTCGACGGCGGTGATGACCCAGTAGGGTCTTTTACCAAAGTTTTACTTGAAATCGCTCAATTGTCCATCCCTCAGACCTCGACAGCATCATTCCTGGTTTCACTAGGAGTGTCGAGAGGCTCTTCTTTAGAGAAATAGAGCTCTTTGCCTTTTACGCAGAAATCCATGCTCCGAGAATCTTTGTCGTGTCAAGGAACTTCGAGCCCAGGCTTAGCGCACCATTTGCGCTGCCAGGAGGAAGTCCTGGAGAGAAAACGTTAGTAAGCTCTCCTCCAGAAGTTCTATTCGCATGACGTGGGAGATGGTGCGGGAGATCTTGGGGAAGATAGTTTCTTCTCCCGTCTCTCATCTTTCAGTCGATGGGAGAACTGTCGACTTGACACCTGAGATTGCTGATGCTCTAGCCGATACCTTTTCCTATAATTTCTTTATTTCTGCAATCCGTCGTTCAAATGGAACAAGGCAGCGCGGAAGAAGGTTCGCCTCAGGTTCCAGTCTGACAACTCGAAAGTCTACAATCTGTCTTTTTCTCTGCGAGAGCTTCTCGACTCCTTGAGAAACGCCAATGACACATCTCCTGGTCCTGATGGCATTTCGTATCAGATGCTCAAGCATCTGCCTAAGCCATCGCTCCAGTTGTTGCTTGATATGTTTTAATACTGTTTGGTCTTCGGATTCTTTTCCAACTTCGTGTTGGGAGTCTATTGTCGTTCCGGTTCTAAAACCGGGAAAGGATACTAAAAACCCTGTCTTACCATCCAATATCCTTAACAAGTTATGTATGCAAGACCTTAGAATGGATGATTAACGCACGGCTCGTCTGGTTCCTAGCATGGGTGTTACGAGTTAACTACAGACAACTATTTTCCAATTCTGGGTCGTTCATGTCTAGGGGTAAACAACACTAGTTCACTCGCAAAGCTTCCACACATTCATCCAAACAGAGATGGAACAAGTCTAAAATGAAAGGTGGGAACACGAAATCACAATTCAAATATTACTATAATTCCCTTATGAACAAAAGTCCTCAAATAGCACTTCACGCTATAATTGAAATTCTAATAGTATTTATGCAACAATAAAGATATAATTCAAGCTCCCCTAACAATAAGATAAATGGTCTGCCAATCGGTAAACGATTCTTAGATGATAGTGATGAAAATCCAGGCAATCTTTGGCCGCTAGCCGTGCTTGTGGAACGCACGTGGCGAGGTGAAAGGAGTGGGGAAGGGGAGAGTGGGATTGGGATATCCACTCAGGAATCACTTTTCTCACAGTGCGATGAATGGTTAATTCCTTCGCCTGTGGGAACAGGCGGCAGCAACTCTTCCGTTAGGCGAGGTGACTTGAGATGACTTTAAGGCTGACTGGGGCGAGCTCAGGGGAAGCGTAGATATGCAGCGTAGACGTGTGGTTGGAGCGAGTGAAGCATAGCAGACGAAGTGGCTCGCCCCCTCAACGCAGCGCGGGCTTGAAGCAGACGACAGTTCTCCCTCTCTCCGCGTCGATAAGCTCAGCAGCCGACGCGTGCGTGAAGACCAACGATACGTCTCTTTTACCGCGGCTTGGACGATACAAACCGAGAGGTGACGCCGAGGGAGGTTTCTTCATGTGCTGATGGCAGATGGCGTTTCTGTAGCGACACGCTTTCGTGACGAGAAACTTTGGGACAGAGTGAGGACGCTCTTACTGTCTTTCCCAGTGACGAGGGTAGGACAGAATTCTGTTCTGTCCCGGGTCGACCGGGTCTGGACGTGGTGACGGCAGGGTCTAGTCGGGAAGAGGAGCTGACACTTCAGTCATTGCAGAGCCAGGCTTTCATCTTGATAAGGCTTGTGCCATTTGAAAACTCTGAACAGGGCGCCACACACCTACACCTGTGTCTGTTCCTTAAAAAAAAATCTCGTACAAGCGCCCGTATCTGGGAAAACACAGGTTTTTATATGCGCTGCAAAAACCCTCAGTCTTTCTCGAACAATCTCAACACACGTGAAGTGCCTTGAGTCACGATTTCACTTAAAGAACCAATCACCGATCGATTATATAAACACTAGGAACCAATCAGCGTTCAACCATATAAACTCTTACTCAGTCACATGGCATCTGCAATTCAGTTCTGATTG
Source organism: Theodoxus fluviatilis (assembly GCA_034096865.1). Classification (NCBI taxonomy): domain Eukaryota; kingdom Metazoa; phylum Mollusca; class Gastropoda; order Cycloneritida; family Neritidae; genus Theodoxus; species Theodoxus fluviatilis. Next base: position 52,232 of record JAWQFJ010000180.1, on the reverse strand, counting down.
AGTCTTCCACCAAGTAACATCATTAGGCAGTCCTCCAAAGGGTCCATGTCGATTGGTTAATCTTGTATCATTAGACAAGACGTGAACAATTCCAGATGAAAGGCTTTTACAAAGTAATTCTTACATCAGGCAAGAGTCAGGTTTCATTTACTACTTGCCCCTCACAAGTCCTAAATGAGTAGGGCGCATTTTATTGTACTTATATCGGTTGGCAAACCCACTACACCATAGCAAGGGTTGGCAGACCTACTACCCGTCCCACTAATTAATCAAACGACAACAACAGAGTGAGGAAAGATGTTTTCGTCCTGGAGCCCCATGTTCTCAGTGACGTTCAGTGCGGCTCCAGGAAGCGGCATAGCACTGCGGATCATCTCGTTTATCTTGAAAGCCTCGTTAGGGATGCATATTTACATTAGGAACATTGTGATGGAGTAATTTTTGGACTCACATGCGAAGCAAAAGTGAGTCTATGTACTCACCCTTTTCGTCCGTCCGGGCGTCCGGGCGTCCGGGCGTCCGGGCGTCAGAAAACTTTAACATTGGATTTTTCTCGGAGACTATTAAGTCTATCAATACCAAATGTGGCATGATGGTGTATGATGACAAGGCCTCACAAAACATACATAGTGACTTGTCCTTGCTTCAAGGTCAAGGTCGCAGGGGCCATAAATGTTGTCTAAAAAACAGTCATTTTTCACATTTTCTCAATTTTCTCTGAAGTTTTTGAGATTGGATACCTCACCTATATATGGTATATAAGGCAAGGTAATTTCTATCTTTTGATACCAGTTTGGTTGATCTTGCTTCAAGGTCAAGGTCACAGGAGCTCTTCAAAGTTGGATTGTATACATATTTTTGAAGTGACCCTGACCCTGAACTATGGAAGAAAACTGTTTCAAACTTAATAATTATGTGATGCACATGTTATACTTTCATCATGAGACACATTTGGTCACATATCATCAAGGTCAAGGTCACTTTGACCCTTATGAAATGTGACCAAAATGGGGTAGTGAACCACTAAAAGTGACCATATCTCATGGTAGAAAGTGCCAATAAGCACCATTGTGCTTCCTATGTCTTGAATTAACAGCGTTGTGTTGCATGACCTTGGATGACCTTGACCTTGGGTCAAGGTCACATGTATTTTGGTAGGGAAAATGTGTAAAGCATTTCTTAGTGTATGATGTCATTGGTAGGTTTAGTTGTTTAACCTTGACCTTGACGGTCACCTGAAGGTCAAGGTCATATAAAGGTCAAGGTCAAGCATGTGAGTCGTATGGGCTTTGCCCTTCTTGTTACTTCGAGAAGGTCTACGACACTACGTGGAGAAATGGCATCTTATTCAATCTACATTCTGTTTGGTGTAAAGATAAAGTGTATTGTAAATTGTCTTCCCCCCGGAATTAACTCATGTTAATATGTAGATGAGTTCTTAATAGTTTGCCATGCCAAGAGCATTGATTTTATCGAGAGGCAACTTCAACTATCTCTCAATCGCCTTATAGATTGGTCGGATGTAAACGGTTTTTCATTTTCTTCTTAGAAAACTATGCATGCACTTCTGTCAATATAGCATCTTACACCCTGATCCTGTTTTGCATTTAGATGGATTTCCTCTTCCGATCCTGAAGAAAAACAAGTTTCTTGGAGTTCTCTATGACAGGCAATTAACTTTTAGACATCATATGAGATATTTATGTGTAAAATGTGCCAAGGCACTCAAATTACTTAGTGTTGTTGCTCACTTCCACTGGGGAGGAGATATAGATATTTTAATAGTACTCTGTCGTGCATTGGTACGTTCCAAACTACGCCGTAAGTAGCATTTTCATTTCTGAGGTGAAACGTTTAGAACTGGTTGTCGTCAGACTGCAGTTGATTAGTGTATGGGTCAGCTCACAACTGTCACTTGTCGATGCTTGACCCAATACACCATCAGGGTTTACTTTTAGTCCTCGGTGCCTTCCTCACCTCTCCTGTGGAGAGTTTGTATGCTGAGGCACGCGAATCTCCACTTACTTTGCGTAGACGCAAGCTTGCGTTGCAATATTTCATTCATTTATGTTATAACCCGCCTGGTACCACTTATCTTTGTGTTGTCTAGCAGAGGTTTCCGCACTTTATATGGCCAAGCCCGGCTGTATTCCCCCGTTGGGAGTACGAGTTGAGGAGGATATCGCGGCGGCATATCTTCGGCTGGAAAAAAAGTTTACTTACCCTCTCTATTTGTCTCCGCCGTGGCTCATGCCTGAGCCTGCTGTTTAATTACATTTGACCAAATTTGTAAAGAGTGATGCCCTTCCTCATGTTTATAAAAGTGAATTCATGGAAATGTTATCACGTTACACAGATTGTTATCCTTTATATACAGATAGTTTTAAAGACGGGGATCGTGTGGCGGAAACTGTTGTCGCCCACGATCCCGTCTTTCGCTTTCATTTACCGGATGGAATTTTGATCTTCTCCGCAGAGCTTAGTGCACTTGATACCGCTCTTGACTTTGTCCAGAGCAAGAGATTGCCACGAGCTCTTGTAATCTCCGACTCTCTGTCGGCCTAACAGGTTCCGAGGGGTAGAGATATTTCCCATCCATACTTGCTTAGTATTTTTTAACCATCTTTGTCAACTATGGCGTGTGGTTACTGAGGTCGCCTTTTGCTGGGTCCCTAGCCATATGGACATCCCGGGGAATGAGAGAGCAGATCAGACTGCCAAGTCCGCTGTTTCCCTTCGCCCATACCCAGGCAGGATCCCGGCGGGCGACCTGGTACCTCATATTACTAAATACATCTTTAATTTGTGTCAGCCCAATAAGGACGACATGGCACAAAATAAACTTCATGACATAACTTATGTGTGGGGTGAGCGACTCGCCCTCATGTCGCTCACCAGAAAAGAAGAAGTTGTGCTATGTCATTCCCGGATCGACCATTCCGTCCTGATCCACTCCTGTTTGTTGTGATCGGAGCCTCCACCGGAGCGCTGTGCTTGCCAGTGCAGGCTCACCATGCGGCATATATTCTGGTGGAGTGTCCCCGAGTTGCTCATCTGCGGAGTGGGTCAACCAATCCATCAAGCATTTTAAGCCTTGATAACATTTTGGGAAAATTCTCAGTTTTATTCTCGTCTTTGAGTCATACTATATCTTTATTTTTCTATATTTCTCCATTTACCTCTTTTGGGGTGATCTTTTAAATGAAAATTAGTATGTCGTTGAATTACGTTATGGTCTTGTATGAACGACACGACTGATGGGCTCTTGGGCTCCATCAATCCATCCATCCCTATGCACTTCGTGGGAGGCGAGGGAATGGGGAGGTCGAGACTTAAATTTTGTTCTAACAGCCCTTATGATTTATTTTGATCGGAGGTCTTACATGTCCTATGCAGGCTGATGGGCAGTGGAACTCGAACAAATTTCATAGTCTTGAGTGTCTTGTCTGTTGTATGGCTCTGAAGTTTGGGGTTTTAGTTCGTGCGAAATCGCAACTAGATTACAACTTCGCTTTTATAAAACAGTATTCAAGTTGAGAAAATCAACACCCAATGCTATGGTTTTTGGCGAGTTGGGAAAAATACCTTTAGACATTAATGCTAAACGTAGATTATTATGCTATTGGTATAAATTAATAAATCCTGAGAACCGAAATAACTTTTCAAGTATTGCATACTGATTTTCTTATAAAATGTTTTCATTAGATTTGTTAGATTCTGAATATTTATCTTCCAAAAAAACCATTCTGGATAGTCTAGGATTATCAGGATTTTGGACCCTGCAAGGGAACTTACAATTTTCAGCAACTTGGTTTAAAGAAAAGGTCAGAAGGTGCTTGTACGACCAGTACATTCAACAATGGTTTACAGAGATAGATACTAAAGACGTGTTTTACAATTACAGGATGTACAAAGATGAATTTGTGTGTGAAGATTATATCAATATTTTGTCATTTAGACAGTGTGTTTCATTTATGAAATTCAGAACCTTGAACAATAGACTGCCAGTGCAAATAAATCGTTATCTAAATGTGCAAAGATCGGAACGCCTTTGTACAAAATGTGCTTCCGGCGACATTGGGGATGAATACCATTATGTGTTTGTTTGTGATTTTTTTAAAGATGAGCGATGTAAATTTTTGTCAAGTTACTTTTGTAGAAGACCAAATAGCTTAAAATTTAATCAACTCTTTGGTAGCAGAAAGAAGAACGTACTGTCAAATCTAGTAGAATTCGTGAATATTATTTGTAAAAAAATTAACTGAATAACTCTAAACCACAATTTCAATGCTTATGTTGCGTGTATTGAGTTGTATTTTTTCCTCCATATACAATTTTTCCTCATTGTACATTTCTTTTTCTGTTTTTCTATTTTTGACTTTTTGTTTCTTCTTTTCTTTTCTTTTTCTTTCTTTTTTTCCATTTCTGATTTAATTATGTATGTTATAGTTGGTTTTGTTATTAATATTCTAAATGCCCCCAAGGGTAAAGAATAAATTGTGCCTTGCCTTGACGGGCCTGGCACCCAAACTTGAAACTTGAACTTACAACAGCTAAAACAAATCGTACTATAATCCACTGCTGCGAAGGAAGTTTTACACATGGATACAATTGAGTGTTTTTATCAACGTTGTGGTCTTTTAAAGCCTACAGGGCCGATATGCCCTTAAAATCCCTCCCTCCCTCCCCCCCCCCTCCCTCCCTCCCTCCCTCCCTCCATCCCTCCCTCCCTCCCTCCCTCCCTCCCTCCCTCTCTCCCTCATCCTCTCCCCCATCTCTCTCTCTCTTTTCTCTCTCTCTTTCTCTCTCTCTTTCTCTCTCTCTCTTTCTCTCTCTCTCTTTCTCTCTCTCTCTCTCTCTCTCTCTCTCTCTCTCTCTCTCTCTCTCTTTCTCTCTCTCTCTCTTTCTCTCTCTCTCTCTCTCTCTCTCTCTCTCTCTCTCTCTCTCTCTCTCTCTTCTCTCTCTCTCTCTCTCTCTCTCTTTCCCTCCCCCATCGTTTTATCATATACTTGACGCTTTTTGCTCTCTGATTTAACAGCGCTACGGAAGCTTCGTGGCCGTGGACCACATCTTTGTGGGCATCCGGGATCGCACCTGCTTTGGACTGCTGGGACAGAACGGAGCGGGCAAGACCACCACCTTCAAGATGCTCACTGGTGAAGTCATGATGTCTGGGGGCAAGGCCATCTGTCTTGGCTATGACATCACTACTCAGATCAGCAAAGTCCACGAGAACATGGGCTATTGTCCACAGTTCGACGCCCTCATTGACCAGATGACAGCCCGGGAGACTCTTGTCATGTTTGCCCGACTCCGTGGGATCCCTGAGGATAACATCCCCACAGTAGTCAGCAGGCTGATTGAGATCATGATGCTGGAAAAGCACGCTGACAAGGAATCATCCAAGTACAGGTAATGATCTGAAATGGTCTCACATAGGCAAAGCAAACAGTTTTCGCAACACGTGCAGTTATGATTCTGGGATGGATAGGGCGTTTGGCGACCTGCTTGTTGTTGCGCGTGTGTTGGGCTTGATCTTCCAGGCTGGTTTGAAAGTGCGGTTGGATCTCAATGAATTGACCTTCTCCTGATGTAAGATGAGGTGAAGGGGCTCGTTTTTATATTGCAACTTGTCCACCCTTTCATGGATGCCGAAACCTTACACATTTACCCCCTGGTCATAGGGCTACCTCTTTTTGACTCACATGCGAAGCAAAAGTGTGTCTATGTAGTCACCCGTTTCGTCCGTCTGGGCGTCCGGGCGGGGTGTCGTCCTTACAAACTTTAACGTTGGATTTTTCTCGGAGACTATTAAGTCTATCAACACCCAATTTGGCATGATGGTGTATGATGACAAGGCGTACAAAAACATACATAGTGACTTGACCTTGCTTCAAGGTCAAGGTCGCAGGGGCCGTCTAAAAAACAGCCATTTTTCACATTTTCCCAATTTTTGACTGAAGTTTTTGAGATTGGATACCTGACCTATATATGGTTTATAGGGCAAAGTAATCCCTATCTTTTGATACCAGTTTGATTGACCTTGCTTCAAGGTCAAGGTCACAGGAGCTCTTTAAAGTTTGATTGTATACATATTTTTGAAGTGACCTGGACCCTGAACTATGTAAGATTACTCTTCCAAACTTCATAATATTGTAGTACACATGTTATACTGTCATACTAGGTCACCTGTGTCGTCCGTCCGGGCGTCCGTCCGGGCGTCCAGGCGTCCGGGCGTCTGGGCGTCCTGTAATCCTTTAAAAAAAGTTAACGTTGGATTTTTCTCAGAGACTATTAAGTCTATCAACACCCAATTTGGCATGATTGTGTAGGATGACAAGGCCTCACTAAAGACCTTACTTCAAGGTCAAGGAGCTCTTTAAAGTTGGATTGTATACATATTTTGATGTGACCTTGACCCTGAACTATGGAAGATACTATTCTAAACTTCATAACATTGTAGTACACATGTTATACTTTCATCATGAGACACATTTGGTCACATATCATCAAGGTCAAGGTCACTTTGACCCTTATGAAATGTGACCAAAATGGGGTAGTGAACCACTAAAATTGACCATATATCATGGTAGAAAGTGCCAATAAGCACCATTGTGCTTCCTAAGTCTTGAATTAACAGATTTGTGTTGCATGGCCTTGACCTTGGGTCAAGGTCACATGTATTCTGGTAGGAAAAATGTGTAAAGCATTTCTTAGTGTATGATGTCATTGCTAGGTTTAGTTGTTTGTCCTTGAAGGTCACCTGAAGTTCAAGGTCATGGTCATGTAAAGGTCAAACATGTGAGTCGTATGGGATTTGCCCTTCTTGTTATCATTCTAACACTCTCTCAACTCCCTGGGGAGCATGCAACCAGGCTGCGAATGAACACGCCGAAGTTATCTTTCACAAGTTTCCAACTCAGCTCTCACAGGTACCCGTTTTACTCCTGGGTGGGGAGAAGCAATGTGAGTAAAGCACTTGGTGGGAGGGGGGGGGGGGCAACGAACCGCTCTGGCTGTATGTTGCTCTACACATTCAGCAGAGAGTGTTCTTCTGCGTGGAACAAGACGAGTAAGACGTTACTTTAGTATTGAAATAATCCATAATTCTGCATGTTTACCATCTGACTTGATGGTCAATATGTCTTGTTTATATGGTGGATGTTTTCATGCACGCGACTTTTGCTTTGATGCACAATATATGCAATGATCTTGAACGCTAGAGAGCGTGTTATGGGTTATCAAAAGAAGGACGAGATATTGCATACCATGAGATTTGACAATATAATAAGGGCATGCGTCGCCAGGAATGATTATATGACAATATTGTTCCTCATTTAGTCCTCAGCTAAACTTGGCTCATGACTGCGCTGTCTCTCTGCCTGTCTCTCTCTCTCTCTCTCTCTCTCTCTCTCTCTCTCTCGCTCGTTCGATCTCTCTCTCTCTCTCTCTCATATATATATATATATATATATATACTATCATATATATATATATATATATATATATATATATATATATATATATATATAAACACGTGCGCGCGCGCGCCCCCACGCATGCACACGTATGCATTGACACCTAATTATACAAAGTTGTCCGTGATTTCGATGAAGACGTCATTGGCACCGAAGATGAGATTTAAGGGGCGCAAAGCCTGTGTCAGCGAGAGCAGACTCCGACTGTGTTCTACTTTATGGCATGACACTGCGCCATTTTCACATACGTCTTTTACTACCAAGAACAAACAAATGTTGATCTTTGGAACGTTTGACTCGTTTTCTGTTTGTTATAACGCAAGAACAATTACACACACACGCGCACGCACGCACGCACGCACACACACACATGCACACGCACGCACGCACGCACGCACACACTCCTTACTACATGTGGACGGGCAAATCGTAACTCTGATAATCTTTCATTCATGTTATCATGGGACACTCAGGATGTCCCAAATCTCGAGTTCAATGAAAGTCATTTGCAACACTTGGTGTGCGTGTCACGTGGTAGAATAATATCGCATACACACCAGTTTTTCACGAGAGAGCTCCACCAATTTCACATGATATCGGTTTTGCAACGTCGATGATAAAATTGTGAGAGATGTGTCAAAGAAATGACCAACAAGCTGTGTTCTAAATTAAAAGTGTAATAATAATGAAATGAGAGTTGGACTTAAACGGCTCTCACTGTCGAAGTTACAGAAGAAAACGAGCACTGCACTGCTCTGCACTGCACTGCACTGCACTTCACTGCACTGCACTTCACTGCACTGCTATGCACTGCACTGCACTTCACTGCACTTCACTGCACTGCACTTCACTGCACTGCTATGCACTGCACTTCACTGCACTTCACTGCACTGCACTGCACTGCACTTCACTGCACTTCACTGCACTGCACTGCACTGCACTGCACTGCACTGCACTGCTCTGCACTTCACTTCACTGCACTTCACTTCACTGCACTGCACTGCTCTGCTCTGCTTTGCTCTGCACTTCACTTCACTGCACTTCACTGCACTGCACTTGCACTGCACAGGTACTCCTGGAAAGGAGAAACAAACGACACAATGGCCGAGAGAGAGAGAGAGAGAGAGAGAGAGAGAGAGAGAGAGAGAGAGAGAGAGAGAGAGAGAGAGAGAGAGAGAGAGAGAGAGAGGCAGAGAGAGGCAGAGAGGCAGCGCAGTCATGGGCCAATCCGGGTCTTCCAAAGGGATTCAACAGGGGAATCAGCACATTGCTGGAATCCCTAGACAATGTTCCGTTTCAAATCTAGTGTCCCAGGATAGTCTCAAGGTATCAATGGTTAAATTATCTAGAGCTGACACAGAAACTTACATTTAATGCGAGGTGATGTAGATGTCCAGTCTTATTTCTGTTCACGTGATGTCTAGTCCCATTTAAGCCCTGACATGTGTCCAGGATTTTATAGTTTTTGTTCCACGAGGAAATAATCGCACTCATCAAGGCCGCAGAAGAACAACACCAATAAATGAATTACATGGTCCCACACTACAATCAGCACAGTATGGGCAAAGCGCCATTGGTTTAAATTTCCCAGACCATGTTGTGGAACGGTCCCGAACCATCGCTCTGATCTGATTGGCTGGTTAGTCGGAGTTCTTTTGCTCCTAGAGGTTTGTTCTTTTCTTCTACACAAGTTAATGAGTGCTGACCGCTATTTTCTCTCCGGTTTGGATGCAAAGCGCTCATTTTAAAATTTGCACACACGCACGCACACGCGCACACACACACACACACACACACACACACCTGGTGCAAATTTTACAGTATCTTGATTTGACCGAAGTATCAGAAAAACCAAGCTGGGAGGACGATTCACAAATACATGTAATTTGGAAACGTCCCAAATGGACCTAGGATTGATTTTGTGTTGACAGGCTCCGTTGTCACGGTGCCGAGTTGGGGAAAGGATTCTTATGTATGCATTACCCGCCAGAATTCTCAGCAAACTACAAATCACAAAACTCATGTACACCTTCTCCACAGCGGGGGCAACAAGCGGAAGCTGAGCACGGCGCTGGCACTGATCGGGGACCCGCCCTTCATCATGCTGGACGAGCCCACCACTGGCATGGACCCCGCAGCCAGGCGGCAGCTGTGGACCGTCCTGTCCCGCGTCAGGGACAGCGGCCGTACTCTCGTCCTCACCTCGCACAGGTCTGCCATGAGTCCTCCTGGTTCTTGTCTTCCGCGTTCTGCCTTCATTTAGCAATGCTATTCTGCCCTCAGCTCCAGCTCTTCTACAGCCCTTCTCCAGCCCAACCTCCTCTTATGATGATAATAACAATAATAAATTTATTTCTAACTAATGCACCTGTCCCGATTAAGCAGGCTCCATGCACATGTACATTTCAGTGCTTAAAAAGAGACATAGATCATAGATATAACAATCTAAGTGTGTAATAGTAATACGACACAAAGAAAGAAACAGACAACAGAACAAACCAAAGACGCACATGCGCATGCATACATACATATACATGCACACACACACACACACACACACACACACACACACACACACACGCACACACACACACACGCACCCTGCCATTACCGGCACCAGGTCACTAGCAGTATGAGAAAAATTGTCTGTGGATATAATAAATATGAAATTCAGCCAAGCTTACGTGCACACACACGCGCGCGCGCGCGCGCACACACACACACACACACACACACACACACACACACATACACAAGAGCATGCTTTCCCTCCACTAAGTGGCATTAATGCGTGTTTCCCTCTGCAGCATGGAGGAGTGTGAAGCGCTCTGTACGGAGATTGCAATCATGGTGAACGGACGGTTCAAGTGTCTGGGGACCCCTCAGCACCTCAAGACCAAATATGCCCAGGGCTACACCATCATCGTCAGAGTGGACGAGCAGGAGGGCATCTCGGAGGGAATGATGCAATATCTCCGTGGAAGCTTCCAACTGGTCAGAACAGTAGAATCTCCCTAGTGCTTTCACATTCAAACTGTAACCGACTGAAACAGAAACTATATTCTGAAGGCAAAGACTCGGCAGTATTTCCGATGATCATTAAATATATCTTCACAGGAGTTTTCTTAGATTAGCAGCAGGTTATCAATGTGCAATGTGCATATCGCTTGGAGATTATGAATATAAGATGTGTATGTTGCGTTCACATAACTCTCGAAACACAATGTCATTTCACTGCGACGAAGATCTAGTATGAGGTGTTGATGTTTGAGGAAAATAGTTAAATTACTAATCTGGTGTATCTACTAAAATGTTCTACAAACTGCTTGCTTGATTTTGCAGCCAACTAAATTCGTGACGACGACTTCAGCAACTGGCGTTTGAGGCTCTCAAACATGTTTTGTTGTTCCCCTGCCTGACTTTACTTCTGAACATTAAATGAACGCTGTACACTAATGATATTTATATTTTGCACTTCGAGTTCAAGTCCATTCGTGACCAACACTCAAATTCTGTCAATAAGCACTGCCCAAATTCCAAATGATCGAAAGGAATAATTAAGAAAAATGCAATTCAGAATTAACAACTGCTGATCCCCACAACACCTACCATTCCCAAATACCTTCACGGTCGTGCTCATCTAACCCCATCACCCTGCAATGCTGTTCACTTAGCACCCGTTTCCCAGCACTTAGAAACAGCACCATCCCAGCACTCGGCACGACGATCCAACAATTGGGTCACGTCCAATACGCCCGCCCCTCAACACACAGTAACAATCACACCACGTCACAGAGTTCTCTGCTCCACGCAGGTGGAGTCCATTCCAGACCAGGAGGGATACCTTAGATACCACATCGGCGACAAAGACGTGAAACTGGCGACGCTGTTCGGGGTCATGGAGGCCAGCAAGCAGAAGATGAGTGTGCTGGACTACTCGGTGCATCAGACCACGCTGGAGCAGGTCTTCCTGTCCTTCGCGTCCTTGCAACAGCCGAGCAAGAAGACCTCCTGCCTGGAATCAATCTGCGGCTGCTTCGCCTAGACGACACAAAAATGTGGGACTTGACTAGGCCTTACCTCGTGCTGTTTAATATCCCACCATTGCTACCTTCTCTGATCCTCCTTGTCATAGCAGTATGTCACAGTGCTATGGCGTTAAAAACACTGACAGTCTCCCAGTTTTAGGAAATCTTTTCGCTTGTCAGCTTAATGTCTCTCTACATGCCAGGTTGTTTCAGAACCATGGCATGCTTTCCTGTTTAACAGAACTCTAGAGTTCATAGACTCTGTTCGGTTTGGCCGTGTGTTATTGTTGTTTACTGCTCCTTCGCATTGTGTCGTTTCGTATCTCTTTATTTGGGATGTTGCAGCCTGATCTGCGTCCCCACTTTACTGATTCTCCCTTCTCCCCCCCCCCCCCCAAAAAAAAAAGAGAAAAGAAAAGAAAAGAAGAAAAAGTGCCTTGCTTAAACAAAAGACATCGCATTCTGTCAGTTAGGGAGAATATTTTAAAAGTTTGAAACATCTATTTATGCTTTGTATGAATAGGAGTTCGATTGTCGTTATTTCAAACCACGAAATGCAAAACCACACATCACGACGCAAGTAAAATTAGCATTGACATATGTTCGTTCGAGACTGCTTCTATTCGTTTTCTTTCGTTTTCTTTACTAGAGTTATTTTGTTCTGTTTGTTTATTCACTCATTCCTTTCACATATTCAATCAGATGTGCAGTGTATTTTCTTCACAAGTATTTCTGGTATGCGTTCATTCTCTTATACAAAAATGTTTAAGTTCTCATATTTCCTTTACGATCCTGCTAGATATTTCCGATGACGTCAGTTTTGAATTATGTGTGAGGAACATATTAAAGAAGTATTTCCCAAATGATCATATCCTCTCTTTTCTTGTGTGAAATGGCAGTCACCTATTCCATGGATAAACTACGTATTTCTTTCACAAAGAATTTACTTATTTTTTCGAAAGATTACATTGGAAAATGTTACATATACAACAAAATGAAAAAGTACAATCATACTGATAGTTCATAACGAAAAGAACAATACAAGCATCCAACAATGCTTATCTTTAAAACTGTACTGACTGTTGAAACGTAAATAGAGGGCAGTTGAAAAAGCAGACATGAGTGTATTTATTGGTAAAACGACTATATCTGAGTATGATGTAGTTTGTGTCCTTGGACAAATATTTCAAATCCGCCCGTCTCACCAAAAATGTATTTCATTTAAACAGTTTTTCAGAGAAATGGAAATGAAGATAACGAGTATGTCAGACCAGATGCATAAACAGGGCATTAACACAAAAACACAGAATATATACAAAATATCTACACAATGTGACACTTTTCTCGTGATATACTTGCATCACAGATATTTCACTTAGCTGCACAACACAAAGTTACAGTACAACAGTAAATTCAAATGACGGATAATAATGTGTAATTAGTATGTGCGTTTCTGAAACATACTGCTCCAACAGTACTTTTTCTTAGAAATACTATCACAGATGAAGAGGTTAGACATATTCAAAAGAGTGCATTTCTCATATCATTCCTCCGATTATGATTAAATCTGCAGATCCTCTTTTTTTAAATAAGTGAAAATATTAACTGAATCCAGTATATGGGCAAAACGCAAATGACTGGTAAGTAGTGCACAAAACGAGTTTAAGTCAAATCATGACGAACCAAGTTTCAGTTCCATGAGAGCATTATCTCTGTAAAGATCTGAGAATGCCATTGAAGGTATGTGACCGCGTACAAGAAAAATGAAGAGTTCAATACACACAGACGTACACAAAAACGCTGATCAACTGACAGTAGTGTAGAAATCAATGTAAATGCAGCGTCTGAAACGATTTCACAATGGTATTGTTAGGTGCGTCATATTCAATAAAATATTGTAAATTCAAGCGAATAAGGACATTCTGATGTTGCTACCCGATACGACTGAAGAGGTTTCATAACGATGATTCTGATGCCAGAACATCCAGCTAATAATCATGCTATTCAAACATGCTCTTTTGGGCACATAAAAGTTTGCAAATAATTGTGGTTTGAGAAATAATTTCCTTCGAATCCCTAACATTCAAGGAATGTTATGCAATATTCGGATGTACACGTCGCCATTAAGGAGCAGCATTTATTTAAGGAGTTTTTTCAAACCAAATTTCTACTGCCAACAATGAAAAGCTATTGCGTTTGTGAGCTACAAGCTAAAAACCATTTGTGATTCTTATGATTAAAAGCGACAGTCTGACAGGTAGAATATAAGGAAACTAATGCATTGCACATCTTCAACAAGAAGATGGAAGAATATAATTCGTGCATACAATGGATTGCAATTGAAATAGCAGCTACCCTGACTACACAATTTCACATGATGACTAGAATGATTAGCTATTTGTTCCAGTAAAGAGTAACTCATGAGGGATCGTGGTATTAAGAGAAACAGTAACCTTTCCCTCTAATCGTTTGTATTTTACAAAGAGAGAATACCATTTAAGAAACACTGTAGGTTAAACAAATGCTGAATATAATGATTACACAAAACACTTCTAAATATCATCAGATTGTTTCAACCAAGATTCTTGAGCTGCTTATTTCAATTAAGTCTTCTTTGAGCTTCAGTTTGTCACAAATACACACATTGCAAAATATCACGTTAACGCTCAGAATAAATAAAACACAACGCAAGCGTGTCCCATCACTGATAATAAAACGTTTAAACTGCAGTTGATCTTCTCGGAACTTGGTAAAGCGAATTTATGAAATACAGTCGCTCATGGGGTTTCAGATGCTAATATTTCTTGTCCTTGAAGAAGCACGTGATCTCAGTATTTCCTCGTAACTCATTCCGACTATAACAACACCAAAGCAGGGGGACCCTCATTCCTGTACACCTCACTCTTCTTTCATGATCCTGTGGATGATGGCTCTGGTACAGCATGGGTGTGGAGCCGGGGTCTCTTTTCTGAGGTACAGAACGCTCTGCCTTTGGCTTCCTCTGAACTGGGACTTGCGGTTGCTATGGAAACGTTTTCATAAGAACTCCAGGAAAAAAGAAGTGTAAGATGAGCGTGGTGGTGTCAGGTTTTCCTGCAAAAGCAAAGTCTGGCCGTGCAGAGGTGAGAGTCACCATAAGGCACAGCAGGGTCCATCTTGAAGGGGAATCATTCTTTCACCATGGACAGGTTTCTTTCAGAGCTTGTGACACAGTAATGTAATTTGTTATTTCTGTGATCCTAAGTGTACCTCTATTAGTAGACTTGCCGGATGTACCCTTTTCTTGGTATCTTCAAAGTATTTTAACAGAGACTACGGATTAATCCAATCGTTCCAACAACAAAATACTAGTTTAAGTGCACAAGCGCGATTACAGTCCCACATGGTCCAGCCCCAAGTGACATATTTGTAACTACAAAATCGAAACCCACTCCATATCACAAACAAAAGCAACGAACATCTACGACCACCATTCGAATAAATTACTTCGGCAACCATTACTCTCTAATGACATCTCCGGCTCAAATTTGACCTCAATCTCAAAGGCACATTCATTAATTTCATATTTAAATAACATATTTCTATTTCAAATTCAGGGCATTTCGTCCTAAGTTAAGCGCGAAATGGTGCAAAGAAGTAGCTACTCATATTCATCTTCCTTTTTTCTAGACTCTTCAAAATCTTTTTTATTAGCTACAACGACGTCATTTAGGCGAATACGAAACTTCAGACTTCACTTGGTGCTTGACGCAGTTACTTCCCCTGCATCATTCGTCACAGTGGAAAGCGGTTTACAGTTGGTCACACGAGTCCTTTAGAGGAGTCATTTCTACACAGATGACGTCAGTGTCGACGCCACTAAAGCGGTCATGGCGGGAAACACTGCGAGAGCGAAGTCACTAGATGCAATCCTGGCTCCTGCGTTATTTCCTGGAGCATCGTTGTGCCTGCTTTCCACGTCGTAGGACTCGTCGCTGATCTCCAGACACTTGGGAGGCTGAAAGCCCAGCAGCATGTCTGTCACTATGTCTGCTGCTTCACTCCCACACTGTTCCCTGATGATGGTGGAGGAACAGGACATGGCCTTTTTGTGGAACCTGCAACATGTGGACGAATGCAGATGCAGAAATGCAGTGCTGCGTGGAAAGAAAGCAGGTTTAGACCGCGAAAACGAGGATGTTCATTTTTCTATGAACATGCGCCTTCAAATCAAGACAATACATATAGGTCATAAAGGTTTTCAGAGGAATAAGGGACTGCGTCTGCAGAGGTGGCTAGGGTGGCAGGGGAGCTTCAAGCTGGGGCAGAAAACGCAAATCTGTGGATTTGGCGAGATACCGCAGGTCTAGAGGATCAATTGCAGTCCTGATGACCCCACCATCCACCCCAACCCATCCCTCGTATCAAAAATAGCTTCTTGGGACCGCCCCTGGCTGAGCTACTGGAGCAGGCCCCGAAAGCCCAACAGCCAGGGGTTCCAGCTGAGGAGGGGGCATCAAGCGTCAAGGGTTGTATGATTCTTTTTATATAATCGTACTTATGCGTGTGCGTGCGTGCGTGCGTGCGTGCGTGCGTGCGTGCGTGCGTGTGTGTGTGTGTATGTGTGTGAGTGTGTGTGAGTGTGTGTGTGTGTGTGTGTGTGTGTGTGTGCTTACTTGAGTGCGCACGTTTAATAAGAGTCTTTCAGAAAAACTTGTAGGAGAGAGAGAGAGAGAGAGAGAGAGAGAGAGAGAGAGAGAGAGAGAGAGAGACAGAGAGACAGAGAGAGAGACAGAGAGAGAGAGAGAGAGAGACAGAGACTGAGACAGAGACAGACAGAGACAGAGACAGAGACAGAGACAGACACAGACAGTCTGACAGACAGACAGACAGACAGACAGACAGACAGACAGACAGACAGACAGACAGACAGACAGACAGACAGACAGACAGACAGACAGACAGACAGACAGACAGACAGACAGACAGACAGACAGACAGGCAGACAGACAGACGGACAGACGGAATCACACACACACACACACACACATACACACACACACACACACACACACACACACACACACACACACACAGACAGAGGCAGGCAGACAGACACACAGACAGACATAAAAGCAGAGACAGACGGAGACAGAGAAAAGAGACAGCGAGAGACTGCAGCGAGAGGCAGAGACAGGAAAACGGAGACAGAGGTAGATGCAGACACATGAACACTGTAGAGAAAGACAGACGTAGACAGTGAGGTAGACAGAGAGATACAGAAAATATCATATACTACTTAAAAGCAAAGATGTTGCTGTGACTCCTTTTCGAAGTAAGATCAACCTGCATGTGGATGTAATCATGACGTCACTGTTGGAAGTGGCCCTGATCTTGGTGAGAAAGTTGCGTCGCGTCTCCGCTGCGCACTCCACCTGATCATTTTGGCTGGCCATGATGCAGGGCACATGCAGCTTGTAGGCTGCAAGACATCATGAATTGCAGGTAGACGTGAAGACAAAGTAGCAGTTTCATATCGCTACTTATCACCCTTATCTATAACTAAAACCGCTGTACACTTCACCCTCTTGATCACTGGGTTAAGCGATCATTCCTGCTCTGGCACCTTACAGAAAACTCACAGACACATAAAGCGCAGACAGTCTGATACGAACTCGACTCTAATTTTCTGGGGAATGTTCCAAGCTGATGCTGGTTAACGGCTGCACTAAGTCTGAAAGTTTCAT
>JAWQFJ010000180.1:22500-30000 GCA_034096865.1 Theodoxus fluviatilis | reverse complement strand
AGAGCGGTGGACATCCGAGTTGCACCGGAGGCAGGCATCACGAGGTGTGTCGTATCAGCAGTTCCCCCTACATGCATTGGCATGCATTTTTCGGGGGTGCGTGTGCATGTCAGACTGCATGTCTGCACCGACTAGCGTGCATGTGCTTTGCATCCACACGTGTATGTTTGGGTGTGTGTGCGCGCGCGCGAGGGCGTGCGTGCGTGCTTGCATCAGTGTGTATGTGTTCGTGCATGCGCGTGTGTGTGTGTGTGTGTGCGTGCGTGCGTGTGCGTGCGTGCATGTGTGTGTGTGTGTGCGTGTGTGTGTGTGTGTGTGTGTGTGTGTACGTGCGTGTGTGAGTGAGTGAACAAACGAATGATGTAGGGAGGGAGTGTGTGAATATTAGCACGTGCGTGAAATGATCATTGCAGGAGGCTGAAGGGATGTGACTATCCTGATAAAGTGGCTTTTGGAGAAGTATTGTGTAGTGATAAAACAAATACAGTCAGTAGATTCTATGGATGTGCAGTGATGAAAGGCAATCTGCAAAACAGGCAGAGCCCTGACTTCGAGGGGGGACGTTTGCAGAAAAAGGCCACACGAGAAAGCAAGAGCTAATCTGACACGAGAATCATCCCCAGGAAGAGGTTAATTGTCCTGCGGAGTAGGTAATACGTCTTGCCCTGGATATGCTTGCATACATAGCAGTAAGAAGGGGGGGGAGGGGAGGAGGACAAGGCAAGCAGACTTGCTTTCCTCGGCATCTGTGCACGTGCAGCAAAGTACAGAAGTAGCGCGGAATGCCTGTGTGTCACTAAGTGTACTAGGATTCTCACTTGATATGCTGGCTGCCCAAAAATGTAGCTCATCTGTTGTGCTGGATTGTGCTTCGTATATGAGAAATGCAGAAAACACAACAGAAACACGCAGAGTGTCGCAAACGTTCTTACGAGATGTTTTCGCGCAGTGTATGCACTCAGGTGATCAAGTAGTGTCATCACTGACAGGTATGCGTGGATTACGCCCTGACACTCCCGCAAACCCACAACCATGTGTGTGCAGACTGCAAACGATGCGAATGTGTAATAAGTTAAAAGACCTTTCAACAAATTGATCCTCCTCCCCCCCCCCCCCCCTCCCCCATTTATACCCCTTCCTCTTTCCACAAATCCCAGCCCGAACCCCCACACATATGTCTACACGTACAGATATACAAAAAAAGGAAAATTACCTCACAAAATTATAACACATTAATTTTATCATGATAGCTTTTCGACTGAAATCACTACACCCCATGTGGTTTGGGGGTCCCGACACGACTTGCAAAAGGCCAATAACTCTGGAATTGGAGACTTGCTCTAGAGATTTGACTCATTTGCCTTACACAGGCTAACAGGTCAAAAACTGCCACCCTTCCTTGTTTCACTCTGCACGCAACTTGTAAAAGGCAAACATAAGGAAATCGGGCTTGACTTGGTTTCACTCTGACGAGCTCCAATGATTTGGTAGTTGATGGTCTTTCATATGCTACAACAGCTGGCGGTTCGGGAGGCTCCATTCATTCATACGTAGGTCCTTACATATATGTATGCATCCACCTTCCTCTTCAAACTATGAATGGTAGATACTTGGTAGATACTTGGTAGATACTTGGTAGATACTTGGTAGATACTGGGTAGATAAACAGTTTTTGCAGGTGTCTGTCTCTAGGCCTGCTACTGAATTGTCCAGGTGGTCATCTAGGCAGGTGGACTTCAGTCCGATAGATGCGTTTTCAGTGGTCAATTTTCTGCATGTCAAGAGGCAAATGGTCTATGTACCCGTAAACAACTACTGCACTGAAAAAAAACACCTGCACGAACAGGTGTCAGCGCATGTTCCTTAACATACATGTGCATGCAAACACACAGCACAGCTATCGCGAGTCCCCATCCTCCTTCATGTCTGCCATTTTTAAAAACTAAGTAACTGCTTTTGAATTAAAAACAACAAAAATCTCCGAGCTCGCATATAAATGTACATATACTTTTGCCCACACATTATCACGGTCACATGCGCGCGCGCACACACACACACACACACACTTGCACACACACACTCACACACACAACACACACACACACACACACAACACACACACACACACACGCACACACGCACACACATACACACACTCACACACACACACGGGCAAATGCGCACATAAACACATGTACACACACGCGCGGGAGCACGCACACAAGAGCGGAGCGGAAACACTACACGCACGCAAGTACACACACAATTTTGATGAAGGGTTCTGGTATGCAAACACTTCCTCAGTCGTGGTTTTCCAGCCTTTTAACGATGGACCATTTTTAAATCAAACTCAAGCACGTGCCAGTTTGCTGTGGCACCCCTCCACCTGCATCTTTGTTCTGACAAGGCTAATTTTGCAAATGCGAGAATTATCCCCAGCTTCCCTGCTCCCCTCCTCCCTCCCCCAACCCCCCCCCCCCCTACCCCCCCCCCCCCCCCCCCACTCTCTCTCTCTTTCTCTCTCTTTCTCTCTCTCTCTCTCTCTCTCTCTCTCTCTCTCTCTCCAAAGGAAGATCCGAGACAACGGATTCGATAGTCAGTTTCTTTGCCGATTAGTTTAATATTGACGCTGTCTCAGGATTGCGAATAACAGAACTGTGAAAGATGCTGTTTATTCCATGTACATCAAACTCCTTTGAAAAGGGCCGGTGGCCTGATCAAGTAATATTTTTGTTCGTTGTTCGTTTTCTCCTTCCCTCTGGGTTAAGGGTGAGAACAGCCTCATCGTGTGTCCCTACGCCTTTCGTAAAAGCCCCGAAACGAGGGAAAGCAATACTTGACTTACTATTACTTTATCCAGCTCTAGTCATTCTGAAGCCAATGGCTTTACATAGCCCAGAAATGCGGCATTCCTCCCTTCTCACATACCCACCCCGTCTTAACGTCGCAGACACTACGGTTCTCCACCCCGTACACATCGACACGGCACTACAACTACTGCTTCCCGTCCCTGACGCAAGGCACGCGAGCACGATCAGTCTGTGAGTCACTAATAGCGCTCTGACAAGCAACATTGCTGGTACTTTCCAGGCTTCAGCGAGGTGCATTCGGCATCTTACTCAACATGCCTTGTTGTTTACGGTGCAAAAAGCAACACGTCTTCGTCAGCTCCCACCATAACAGATAACATCAGGGTGAGGTACGGTACTGAATGTTAACTCGATGTTGCAACATTGAAGGGGAAGACAAGGTGAGAAGCAGAACAGACACGAAAAACGTTGAGAGAAAGAGAGAGAGAGAGATAGAGAGAGAGAGAGAGAGAGAGAGAGAGAGAGAGAGAGAGAGAGAGAGAGAGAGAGAGAGAGAGAGAGTAGCGGCAGATTTTCATCCCCATTCACAGACAGAAACCACGACATTTTTATTAATGAATACCTACAGCCATTGTTTCAATGCAATCAACGACAGTGATTTTCCTTATGACAGAGCCATCGATGGCACTGGCGGTGATTGTTTGATGATGATGGTCGTTGTCGTGATACGGTCTTTGCTCATGATCCATTTCATCCCCACTTCGTCATCTGGGCGGTAATCTTCCATTAAAAGGTTTGAAATCACCAAATCGCATGGAAAGAGTAGTTGGCTTTGTTCGATGACCATCTATTTCAGCTCTGAAGAAGATGGTCAAATACAGCTCTGGGGCTGCACATCTTTCATGGAGGATTTTCCTGTCCACTTCCTGGAGACCATGGCATACGTCGAGCGCCTTACTTAACAACTGAGTCAGTACAGCTGCTGGTCTCAGACTCTCTCAAGATGCTCTTTTGTTCTTCTGCACTTTACGCTTAACATAATATTTCAGCAAGGCGTTCTCCTCAGGCTCAATCTTGACATTCCCAGCAGATTTGTCAAGACGCAAGCTAAATACGTGTACATGCATATCTCCTACAGGTAGAGGGCAAGAATAGACCCACCTTGTCTCTCACTACGCGATTCGTACGAGTCGAATAAATAGGAAAATCGAGATTTGACTTGCTCTTCTTTTATTTTCTACAGAGATTTCATTGGTCAATGGACTTATATAGTCTACAAACGCTGATAGGCCGTAAAACTTATTCCACTCATCCATTCATTCATTCTAGATACCTGTATATCATCAGAACATTTCCAACAGATTTCGCCACATCGCTCTCTGCAGGCGGTGCCACGATGACCCATCTACGGTGAGACGTCAAACACTCAGGGACACAACCTGCTGATGACTACTGTCCAATTTCGTCCACCGTCTGTCGCCCTGTCTCTTCTTCTGTCTTATTTCTGTGGTACGCCGTGACTAATCAGAGAAGAAAAGAGATGGAGGGTTGAGAGGAGGGGCGGGAGAGGAAGGGACGGGAGGAAGGGAGGGGGGGGGGGGGGGGGGCGACGTGAAAGGTTGGGGTGGTGGAGGTAAAGAGTAGTGTGGAAGGGGGTTTCCATCAGGCTGTCCAACGTTGTCCTAAGCTGTGAGAGATGGGATTTTCCACGCAGTCAATACAGGAGCAATCAATACTCCTGACCAGCAACGCCAACACACACACACACACCCTTCCCTCCTATAGCAGACAGATGCTGTTGGCACGATCTCTCCCTAGCGAAGCGAGCTAAAGCAGCCAGTCTCCAGAGATACAGCACAGTTCTTTTTGCCAACGGGGTGTTCTTCTTAGGCAAATTTATGAGAATACATCTATCTGTGTAACGTGCTTATGCATATAAATAGGTCTGCAAGTATTCCAAAGTACAGGTTTAATGATTCTTTAACGCTACATACATGATGAAAAAACTGTGTTCGTATTCCAGTGGTCTTCTACCTTTAAAAAACAGAAATGTTCACCTTCCCCTCCAACCTCCCCTCATCCAACCCCCCAACCCCCAATCTATCCCCCCACCCTCTCTCTCTGTCTCTCTTTCTCTCTCTCTCTCTCTCTCTCTCTCTCTCTCTCTCTCTCTCTCTCTCTCTGTGTGTGTGTGTGTGTGTGTGTGTGTGTGTGTGTGTGTGTGTGTGTGTGTGTTTGTGTTTGTGTGTGTGTGTGCAGAGGATGCAGGGACGCATGATATGTCGGAGAAACTAGCCAACAGCCCCGCCAGCGCATGAACAGCCACCGCGCAACCATCAGGAACCGCTCTCCCCTGCCTGTGGCCGAACACTTCAGTTTATTATAGATCCGTGGTCTCCCGAGCCACGCCACCTCTGACATGCTCGTCAGTGTGCTGAGCGGTGGACTGACGGACCTACAGCGACGCAGAGTGGCTGAGCTCACACTCATTTCGAAATTCCGAAATCCATGAGTCACTACCGATGAAGCTGTCCCCGCACGCACTTTTAGTGCGTACCCTGTTGTGGCCGCTCCCTCCCTGTGTTGTTTGTGCAAAACTCTCCTTTCGTCCTCCCTCACTGAACTTTCCTCACTGCCTCACCGCCCTGCACGTTATTCACCTGCCCCTATCCCACTATATATTTCTATTCCGTAGTTACTTTGGCCTGACGAAGAAGCTGGGGCTTCGAAAGCTCACCATGAGAGACCCAGAGCACCGCCCCTGCCAACCCGCTGCCTCTCTATCCCTTAGCGGGAACTTCTCTCATCGGCTGCAGTAACACCCCCAAACGGCCCTTTTTCAGGGCCCCATCTGCTCAAGAAAGAACTTTTGTCGGTTGCTTGTCTTCTATTCGTTTTCTCTCTCTCTCTCTCTCTCTCTCTCTCTCTCTCTCTCTCTCTCTCTCTCTCTGTGTGTGTGAGTGTGTGTGTGTCTCTCTCTCTCTCTCTCTCTCTCTCTCTCTCTCTCTGTGTGTGTGTGTGTGTCTGTCTCTTTCTCTGTATCTCTCTCTCTCTGTTTCTCTCTCTCATACACACACGTGCGCGCATGCAGGCATGCGCGCACACGCACACACACCATCATTTCCTCACAAGCAGACGCTGGAACCGCTGTGCTCTTTTTTTCATTTTTACATAGAAATGGGTTAAATGTTTAATGGCAGGTGTATTCCTTAACACTGCGTTTTCATCGGTAATATAATTATATGCTCGGCACGGAAATGGGGGAATGATAAATTAACATTTAATACACCATTCATTCCACCCACTTTCACTTGTGGAGCACCAACCACTTAGAGTACGAACAAGGACAGTTGTAGACCAACGATAATTTAAAAAAACCTTCATTCCTTGTCAAATACACTTCAAAGCGGACTAGCCAATAGTTATGTCAACTATGGATGGGCTGTTGCTAGCGCTGTGTTTTTTCTAAAACTTTGCTCCCTTTCCTTCGTCTCGAGCCGTACATCTAGAGCTACTTCAGGCTTTAATTCAGTGAGGTTTCCTAAAACGTTCCTGTGCCTAAAGTTGAATTCCTGCAGAAAAATATTATTACAAAAATGTATATATTGCTTACAAGATGGATTTCAGATGACAAAATCTTGAATTTGTGTAGAAGACTAAAGACGCTACCAATAACAATCCAAAGCGCGGGAACTGAATGAAAGAGCAACGTATTATGTACTCCTTTCCTTGCAACGGAATCCCTTCATCATAAATTTTATTTTATCAGCTTCCTGACTTTTCATCCGTCCAGACAAAACACATCCAAACCCGCATTTTCTGGCGACTGTGATGTCGATGCCGTCTCTAGACAAAAGCCATCTCACACACACAAGAACTTCACATCAAGCACGGCACCTACGCAGCTTCAGAGGTATGTTGCATCAGACGACGAAACGAGAACAGAGCTTGCATGCATTGCAGTCGCCACTAAAGTGCTCGCACAGTTTCTCAAGACCGAACACGTGCACAAAGCTCGCATCAAAAGGTGCAGCTGCTGCTGCTGCTGTTGCTGCAATATACACGTGTTTATCCCTCTTTGCAAGTAAAGCTACAAAAATTCACACTCTGCAACCTACTCGGTAAGTATAAAGGACTGTGTGTGGATTGGAACAGGCTCTGTCTCTAGTCTTGCAGATAATGCAATCTTTTCCTCATCGTGGCAAACAAAGCCGATGCCTTGTACCGACTCACATCTAGCACGTGAAGCTGCAAGGCTGTGAGTGGTTATGCATGTCACCGAGATAATGATCACCGACCCAGAATATCTAGCCAGGTGCAAGTCGTTTTCGCTCTACTTCGTCCAGACAGAGCCCGCTTTGACCTCATCGAACACAGCATCACGGCCGAAGATACCACTTTCCAATTCCTCTCCGCCCCCTGTTTCTCTCCCTCCCACGCGTAATGGAAACGGCTGACTGCCACTGTTGCCGGCGAACTGAGAGCGGATTGCAGAAGAGATGTCGGCGAGAGGCCGACTGAGCAGAGACTGTACGGAGTATAGGCACCGAGGAAGCAAGCAGACGACCTACCCGAGATGACGTAGTAGAGTCCCAGACAGAGCAGACGCATTATGGTGGCTACCGTAGCAGTGTTTGACTTAGCCGCCATCACAGCCTCCTCCTGACTCACTCCGACGCCTCCGGCGCCA
>JAWQFJ010000180.1:0-17500 GCA_034096865.1 Theodoxus fluviatilis | reverse complement strand
GCGGGTCTCCCTCTTAGCATGCACTGCATCCTCTACATTCAGCGTGGCTGAGACTAGTGGATAATTATAGTATATCTCTGTGTTCAGAATGCATCCTCTATTTATGGGGATGGACAAAAGTAGGTACAAAGTGGGAACAGAACCGGAAGGGTCAGACAAAGGACGGAAGTTCTCTCTTCCAGTGAAAGAGGAGAGAGGGGTAACCATGAAGAAAAACAGGGGGGCAGAGAGGCGTGGGTGGGTGTTGACAATCTTGCTGCTCTGACCAGCTCCAGCCAGGCACTGTCAGAGGAGAGGAGTGGCCGCCACAGCAGGAGATAAGGGGAGCCAGAGGGGAAGCGAGGACACGAGAGAGAGAGAGAGAGAGAGAGAGAGAGAGAGAGAGAGAGAGAGAGAGAGAGAGATACATGGCAAGGGATCGACAAAAATGAAAGCGAATAATTCAGTAGGGGAGGATTTCCTCTTGGTTACAGTTGTTTAAAAATGAAGAAGTAAGCACAAAAAAGCCAAAATTCTATCAAACCTAACAAAATCATCTGAAGCATGAAATTGTGGCTTTCACCACTTCGAAAAATCAGGAATGAGTTACTTTTTCTAAGCTCTACATCAACAACGGAAACTGGGTCAAAGAAGACATTGTAGGCCTTGACCGGAAGTAAAGAGCACGTAGTGGGGGATTCCAGATAAGGCTTTTCCAAGTCACGGTGATAAGGTCAGCAGCAATAGGCTTGGACGGACCCTTGGAACAAAGTCGGAGGTCGACAGGGCAAGACCAGCACAGGATGAGAGGGAGAGGGGACGAAGGAGAAGGAACTGGGAGGAGGGGATGTGTGTGTGTCGGGGGGGGGGGGGGGGGGGGGGGAGTAGGTGTGTGGGGATGCGTTGGGGGATAGGAGGGAGATAGGAAGGAGCCACTTTGAAGGAGACAAGTAAAGGCAGTATATAATGCATGCAGCTGTTTCTTATCTGCCATTCTTCAGAAAACCCAGACAAGGTAAGACGTGTTCGAGCCCTCTCCATATCATCCTGAGTTGTCACTTTTTGGAATATAATTATGATACTTTTCGTTTTCAGTCTCAAAATTTTAAGGATGTCCCAAGGCAGGTGGTAACTTTGAGAATTTGATCATCAAGGATATCGTAGGTTACAAACTACCTTTTGATCACTGCTTAAGTATTGCATGCAATGAGTCTAGTCTGGAAAAAAATCATCCAGGTCTTTGGAAGAGTAGAAAAGTAAACACTTCCATGTGGTCAGTTATAAGTAACATTGCACATTTCAATTTAAATGTGGTGTAGCACACATTAATCATAATAATTACATTTTTGTTAACACGGCTAATGCAATAAGTACAATTTACCAGGTGTCACAAAACATAATAAAAGTCACACGTTTTAATTAATACATCTACTGTTTTCAGTAATTGTTATAAGTTTTCAATCAATTATTTCGTAGATTATAACAACATTTTGCCTTTTAGTTGTTCTGGATAAAAATAAGACGGAAACTGTGGTCGTGTCTTGTTTTTAAAAATATTGTGGCTTTCACAGAACATAATTAATTTTCGTATTCAGATTCAGCGAGGAAAAAAGATATATTCTGATGTAATTTACATGAGCAGAAGTTTTCTGTTATAAAAATATTTTTCATCTGCATGAAAAATCATGCAAATGTGCAACATCATTTCGCAAACCCCAAAGATCTCAGGAAACTGCACAAATAAAATTGCAAAGAGCTAGAACCAATTCTATTATTATCCATTCCTAGTGTATTCATCTACATGTATATGCATATTAAGCCTTGCTAGTTTCTATGCCCTACTGATTCAATGTATAGTATCCAGTCATTAAAGTATGATGTTTCTCTTTGGAGTTCGGATGATATATGTGTTTCTTAACCAAAGTAATTAAATGACATATTATTGTTATCATTCATTTTCTATAGTATGAAATTTTAAAATTCAATGAAAGTCTTGTATGTACAGTATGTCTAAAGATTAGTCCTAACAGAATGTCTTCTAGTGTCCTCCAAATGTCTTTAGGAGTAGAAATGCATTCAGCAAGAGAAGTCTGCTTGTTTCGGAGTGTGCTTCACAGAACTGCACCAGGAGATGGTTGTGAAGGAAGGCAGTCACAGGGTCCCTGGTCAGGGCTCGGGTCCATTGGAAGACGTTACAAGGCGCACACATCGTTATCGTAGACTTGTCATCTAAAACATGGGAGCCCATTGGCATTGCATCTCCCTGATCAGGAGCAAAACGTGTGCTTGGCAAAACAGATATCGTTGTTGCTGTGCGATCAACCATCGGTACGGCTGAGCTCTTATGAGGATAAAATATTCCTTGAGAGGTGATAGTATTTTTGGTACTGGACGCCTTGTGCGTCCTGTCCGCGGGGTTTCGACGTCGGGCAGGAATATAGGATCAAACAGTTCATTCAATCACCAGGGTAATAAAGATTCAAAGTTGATTTGATATAATTCACTTCCAATACTGAACGCAGCATCGTATCGAAGGCACGGTGGTTTCTGGCAGTGCAACTGCGTTCAGAAACACATTACTTCATCACGAAACAAAAGCACAGGGACAGAGAGTCCTTTGTAGATGATACCGGACTAAACGTTCCTAATTGCAGAATGAGATCACGACATCAGTCTTTGAGATGAGGTGATCTCTGGCTGTCGGCTTTTGTGCCAGCTCAGCTGGTGGAGAATGGTTGCCATGGCTGTCAGACCTTCTGGGGCCAGTCTCACGCTGCCACGTGAAGAGGCCATGTTCTGGGTCAGGTCATGCCTAAATCATGAGGTCAAGGTCATTGATAGACACACTGGTCGTGACAGAAGTTAGCTTTCTATCTCTTTGAATTTGGCACAAACAATGATAGAACAATTTCTAGACATGACCGTAGTATAAAACCATCTTTAAAGCGATCATGTTTTCACTACACACTTTATTTTTTCCTCATGTCGTTTGCGTAGGATGGACTCATCCACGGTGAAATTATTCTCTGGATTTTGGTGAACTCGTTAACCTATTTGAGAGTTGTACACTACTGATCACCGAAAATGTAGGAAACGCGGTCGTATATGGTCTTCTCGGTAATAAAAGAGTCACATTTTGCTGACGAATTGCTTGAATCTCCACCTCTCTACTCGCCTGAAACATGTGACTTCAAACGCCCAAGTACCAAAGGGGAGTGTCCACTTTCGAGTACACATGTACACGTGCCTTCAAGGTGTGTCTGGAATTGCCATTAAAATGTGCGTCTGACGGACACATCAACATCGCCGTGCAAAACAAAATGGCAGAAAGCACTGAAGTTGTCAGCAAACTTTCCCCTGTTTCAGGCAAAATGAAAGCAGTGGCGGTGTGTGCGATTCTCCTGGTGGCCGGTTGCTATGGCAACCTGTTCGATGACCTCAGTGAGCGCATCAAAGGACCCTTGGAGTCTGCAGGCAGGGAGCTGCTGCAGCAGGCCGAGTCCAGCATCAAGTCCAAGGTCACCGCCCTCGTCAGGAAACCCCAGGTGTAGGTGCTGCTCTTCACCGTCTCCAGATGAATGGATTGGGCTGCATATATGCCCTGTGATGTATTGTTCTAGTGTAATTCCCCAGGCCTCAACCGTCTTCACTCTTACGATCCATCTATACGTGCAAACCGTGCACCCGACAACCCTTCTTACGTCTTACTTTTCAGCTTCTCTATTCGTCTCTTTATCCATACATCCATTCAGCTAGCCAGCCATTCACCTATCATGCTTGTCCATCCCATCCATTTATCCTTTCATCCTCTCGCCCATTCATCCATTCGAACTTCCATCCACCTGCCCCTCCGTCAGTTCAGTGGTCATTGGCCTACCATTTGACAACTTCTGTGTCTATACGTCCGCCATCCGTTCATCCGTCCGTCCGTCCGTCCGTCCATCCATCCATCCATCCATCCATTCGTCCGTCCGTCCGTCCATTCATCCATCCATTCATCCATCAATCCATCCATCCATTCATCCATTCATTCATCCATCCATTCATATAACCCTGCGTCCAACTCATCAATCCCGACAGAATTCGTGGGTTCAATAATCCACACATCACCAAGATAACCAGCAGTTATGCTCTATATTCACCCATAGCCTAGGAACTCAGTGTACTCTCCATATCTTACGAATACACGCTTACGAGCACGCACGCATGCATGTACAATACATGCACCCATATACACTTCTTTCTCTCGAGTTATCTTCGTACCTCCACCTTCCACGTCCTGTTTGTTGTCTATTAATTATCCTTTCCATCTTCCCTCTGTCCCCAGGAAGGTGGTGCTGAGTCTGGCCAAGACCGCACTGAGAGGGGAGGTGGCTGCCTGGCAAGACAAAGTCACGGGTGCCATCAAGACAGGCCAGCAGGATCTGTCCCAGGTGCCACAGGAGCTGCAGACTCTGGTCAAGCAGCACGACGGGGCCCAGCTGGCAGGATATGTGGAGACCTTCCTGCAGTCCAAGGCTGCCAAGCTCATTGCTCAGGCCAAGAAAGGTGCGTAAGCCTTTGCACAGCGTCCCGTGAAAGTCTCATTGAAGACTTCCGTTTAGACATATCAACTAGGAGAGGCTCTGGTCAAATGGTAAGAGGCCTGGAACGCGGTCACTTGAGGCTAGTAGTGCGACGTTCGAGGCTGCGCGGATTCTAGAGTTGCATCCTCAGGCAGGTTGCTCGAGTCCCTTTGGCGAATACCTGTGATGGCCGTGATGGCTCGCTGTAGTGCCAGTAACCCTTGAGGCGGGTGTGAGTCAGTACACGTATTGGGTTGAATTACTCCACAGGGAGTGGGGTTGGTGCTGATACCTGACTTGGAGCGTTATTATGTTTTGCTTGTCACTGTGTGTGTTGTCAGGAACCAAGTGAATCAAGAGATCCAGTGATCAGGGTGTACGATGTAGAGCCAGATACTAGTTAAAAGTTGCGATACACGTATGAAACCAATACTTACACTTATACCTTCAGTGTCAATGGACGATGATTAAGCTTCTCTGTAGCTCCGTGGTGGAGTAGCTCTGCTGGGTAGAGATGAAAGTGGATTTCCGTCCTGTTCGAGCGTTCCCGCCCTATTTTTGCTCGCTCAGACATAAGTAGACACTGCATGTTGCTGTTATTTCTGGGGCATTTCATGCATGTTGAGAAAGATGGTCGGTTGTTTTTGGTGACATTACATCTCAGTGACAGAAGAAAATCGTTTGCCCGCTGGTGTAAGGCATAAAAATGGAAGGGAAAGTGGCAAGAAAGGGAAAGAAAGAATAGAATCATAAGAAATACACGAACATTTGTCGGCAAATAGAATATATTTTCGTTCTCACCATTTAGAGTGCGTTTTCACGTATTCTTTACTGTGTAAGGTATAATGTTACCTGTATGACTTTCAGATCTGGTTAGGCGTCTGTCCGATGCTATTTCCACCATTGAACAGGTGAGTTGCTCTAACGTCTGCTCTGGCGGCCCCCTACGGATTAAGGGTAAACTACACTCACTGCGTCTTCCTAGTGTGACACTTTGTAATAGGATAATAACTAGAGATATCAAGACTTGACTTGCTTTACCTCTAACCAACTCAAGGGATTTTGTAGCCATTGGCCCCAGATAGCCCATAAGGCGTAAGTCGCCATTCATTCATTCATTCATTCATTCATTCATTCATTCATTCATTCATTTATCCATTCATTCATTCATCAATCCATTTATTCATTTCTTAATTATTTATTCTCTTCTAGTAGTGAATGTACGCGATCTGGCAGGTAGTTGGTTCGAATCATAAATCGTTTCGTGAGTTAAAATTTACTGTTTATATCAATATATGTCGACTAAAAAAAAACACAGTATTTACATATAATTACTTAAGCACAGTTAGATACATGTACACAGGCGTACGTGCGCACGCACGTACACACACACACACACACACACACACACACACACACTCACACAATTCAACGTTCACGCCCGAATGCCGACATACGTGCATAGAACTCCACGCGATGCACTCTACAAGGCGTCTACCTCCCTACACTTGACTCCATTCATGGCTCTTCTGCAGAAGGTCAAGGGCCACGCGAAACGTCAAGTAGTTCCCGCCGTCGAGATCTCCCTCCCCCCCACCACCACCGACGCCGCCACCCAACCCCCTGCCAGCAGTATGGCTGCTGTGACGTCAGACCCCATCACCTCAATGCCAGTGACGTCAAAGCCTGTAGTGACGCCTGAGGAGATCGTGGCGGTGTTCCAAGCCCTGGCAGACTCTTCTTACTTCAAGCGCCTGCCAGTAGATAGCCAGGTCAGCATCGCGTCCTCTTTTTGCTTTTGTTCCTTCTTCTTCTGCACTAACTTCTTCTCTTTCTCCTGCTGATGTTGTTACTGCTGTACCTGTTTCTATTAATGATTTTTCTTTTCTTCTAATTTGATCCCGCAACATCCCTGCCTCCCCCAACACCCCCCCCCCCCACCCCCCCCCCCACCCCCCGCCTGCCTGCTCCTACACTTCCGCCTGTCCCTGCTGCTCCGTCCCTCCTACCCCTACTGCTCCTACTGCTTTTGATACATTTTATCCTGCTGCTCCTTCTTCGCTCCCTGCTTTTCCTGTTCTCTTTGCTTTTGGTCCTCTTGCTGCTACTTATTGTCGTTCTCGACCTCATTCTTCACCTCCTCTTCCTTCTGGTCCCCCTTTTGCTCCTCTTCCACTTGCTCCTGCTCCTCTTCTTCCTCCTAGCCCTGATCTTCCTCCTTCTTCCCTTCCTCTCTATGATCACCAGGGCGGGTTTTCATATGAAAGTGTGCATTTCTCAGAACCTCTCCGTATAGCACTACTTTTGTCAGCTCATGCATTCCTTAAGTTGCGAAAAGCTTCATGGCTTCACCTCACTCCCTGTCTGTGTCTACATCAGATTATGGTGTTGGAGCTGGCGTCCAGCGGTCTGGTGGGAAAGGTCAAGCAAGTGCTGGACATGCTTGGCTACGAGAGGATCTTCACCTTCCTTAACCGTGAGTTCTGCCATCGTTTTGCACGGGAAGTCTTTGGCGTGGACTTAGCCTTTAGTGAGAATGCTTCCACTCTGTCCATTGTACTGAATTCGTTGGCTATCGTGTTTCATGCATGATGTGAGGTACTAAGTAGTCCCCCTTACTATCTGTCGTACGCGTGCGCTCTCGCTCCCTAGCTAGCTGTCTCTCCTCCATTCCATCCCACCTACCCCCTCCTCTCCTCTCTCTCTCTCTCTCTCTCTCTCTCTCTCTCTCTCTTTTCTCTCTCTCTCTCTCTCTCTCTCTCTCTCTTTCTATCTCTCTCTCTCTCTCTCTCTCTCTCTCTCTCTCTCTCTCTCTCTCTCTCTCTCTCTCTCTCTCTCTCTCTCCTTCTCTGTATGTGTATAGGCCTATGTAAATGTGTAGATTTGCGTGAATGTGTGTTCGTGTGTGTGTGTGTGTGTGTGTGAGTGAGTGTTTGTGTATGTATGTGTGTGTGTGTGTGTGTGCACGTGTGCGTGAATGAGTGAATGAGAGAACATACACACACACACACACACACACACACACACGAACACACATTCACGCAAATCTACACATACAGAGAAGGAGAGAGAGAGAGAGAGAGAGAGAGAGAGAGAGAGAGAGAGAGAGAGAGAGAGAGGGAAGGAAGGAGGATGAGTTACCTGTGCTTGTGTAATATTTTTGGCTAGGTGTACTTGCAGTTAACAATTCGGGTTACGTACTGTCTTTTCAGTCAGCTTTGTCACGAATGTACTTTTCCCCTTCTGTAATCATAAGTATTGTTTGTGCAATATGTGGCACAGGTTTGTCACAAGTACACATGAAGAACCCGCAACTCTGTTTTGTCTTGCAGGCCTCCCTTTGAAGTACCTCGAGACTATGATCACCTACGTCTTACAAGTACGTATGCGTTTAGTTTATCAACTTGCACAAGTGCATAGACATGCCCTGTTGCAAACAAGCATGCACGCACGCGTTGGCACACAGAAGAGTGCCAGTACACAAGCCTGTATACGCTGATGCAAATACAAAGACTTAATTCGTCACAACACATACATATGAAGATGAATAATCTATAGACACCAATGTCTTTTAGGCATGGACTTTGGATGAAAACATTTTTCTCCTTTGGCAACGAGCATGCAACCTGTATACATTTCCCCTCCAAACCAAAGGCTCTCGATGCAATGACATTTACCAAAGGATTTTAATTAGTATGAAGACAAAGGCAAATAGAGACACATCGGAAAACTAACTCTCTCTCTCTCTCTCTCTCTCTCTCTCTCTCTCTCTCTCTCTCTTACTCTCTCTCATACAAACACACACACACGCACGCGCACACACACACACACTCGCACGCACGCATGCATGCACTGCGACAAGCAAGTACATGAAGCAAAAGAACCAGGCAGATTTGTCTTCCGAAAATGTTCTCTTATGCTGACGCCGACAGTGATTCTTGTCCACTAACGCTGAAAGTCTTCCTTGTCATTTTGCAGAGTTTGCAGAGGGAGTCCGCTCTTTCATCGTGAGATCATCAAATCTGTTCCTGACTCCCAGAGGTTTCCTCGTGTCGTCCATCTCTCTCTGCTGTCCATTTTAGAGTTATTCAAATGCCAATCAATGCTCAACTTATTCCTGCGTGAATTAGCACTGCCAGATGCATGCGTCAGTTCAAACAATAAATCATGGATTGTTTTCAAAGTGGTCTTGTTTCTTTACTTATGTTCAATAAGAAGGCATTACATCGACGGGGCGCTAGGCCAGCGGTAGCGGCAATCAGAAGCGTCCAGATCTTTGAGTAGCATCATTGGACATGGTGCTTAACTCGCATCGCTTCTCCCCACCCAGAAGTAAAACGATCAAGGTACCAGCTACAGCACACTGTATCGCGGGTAACAATTGTTTGTGGCCATGAGCCAGCATCGGGATGTCATCTCCCCAGGGAGAGGAGTGGATGTTTGTACCTGACTGTGCATTCTATCCGTCTCTTACTGTAGCTGTCTCCAAAAGCCAGTGATGGATTGATCAAGCGGTCACCCGAAAAGTGATATGGGTGAGAAGACACTGTATAAAACCACACCGTTTCCTTTATTATAATATCGTATGTCTCGTGGCTGTGTACATCTTAATCCCGGAAGTCTTACCGGTGAAGATGTTGCTGTGATGTTCTATTATAGCGTAAGTCCCCACTGCTCCTTTAAGAGCTTAACATATTCCCTCTGGTTCTCACGAACAGAGGTGATGATACTTGAAAACGTTCCTTTGAAATGCTGAGCAAATTCTGGAGAAAGGTGTTAATAGATAACATTGTTGAACAACGTGAAGCATACACATACATACATACATATCAGAACACTTTATTGCAGGAAGAGGTACAGAGACCAAATGCAACACGCTGGCATGCTTGACATTAATCCCCTAACATGATTATTTGGCCTGTTCTCATAAGGCTTACTGCAAGAGCTGACAGTTATTCCAAATTATTACACTTCAAAATGCGGCCTGTGTTCATACTAGTTGGTTGGTGTTATTGACATTCGATGTGGGTGGACCACAATCATTTAGACAGCAGTTCTGTTGGGTGGTCTATATCTCGATAATATTTCAGTGCACCTTCATACCCTTGGCTGTTACATTTAACAGAAATTACCAGGTCGTATGCATAACTCTTGCTAATATCACCTGAAGTGCTGGATTAAAGCAGAGAGAATGCATATACAAAATTATTCAATCGAACGTTAAAGTGTTTTTTCTCTCCTTCTCTCCCGATCATATTCTGCTCCCTCCCCTCCTTTCAAGCACCCGTTCCCTTATTCCCATCTTGTGCAGCAGACGCCCATAATCGACACATTCGCTGATTGGCTAGCCAATCGTCAACTCTGTTGGCGTGTCGGCAATGGGAGGCAAAGATTTGGATGGATTGTATTTACTGGTGTAGAGATGACTGGATCGGTACTACGTGGAACAATGTCATTGTTCAATTCGGCTCATCAGATGTCCTCTACGTGCCCAAGCCCTACGCGATCCTATCATAACAGATACACTGGTGTATTTGGCGAGGCTTTTGCTGATACGCTTTGATAGCCCTAGCAGTGTCAGACCTGAGACCACTCGACGGTGTACAATACCAAGGGAGCCGACAACCAGCACGACCACCTTGATGGAGAAACCTGCCTCGTCCAGCTGCAGGTAGAGCGGCATGTACTTCCGGAACTTGTGTTGGTAGCAGGCATCGATGAACGCATCGAAGGGATTGGATACTTAACTTCGATGATGAAAGCGACTGACCTGCTGTGGTCGACAAAACACAGATCAGGCTTGCCTGCGTCAAGAACCCTTCCATCCACAGGGCCGGACCCAGGGGGGGGGGTTCCAGGGGTTCCGGAACCCCACCCCCCCCCCTAGAAAAATCATGTACCTTGGTTTGAGTTTTTTTTTTTAATATATTTTTTGTGTGTGTCTCCAAAAACAATGCTGCTCTTACCCCTCAAAACAAGGCCCAGAATGCACCAGATTGCACAGATTTTAACCGTTTTTCACAAATTTTCCGGGGGAGCATGCCCCCGGACCCCCCTAGTTTGCGCGCCTGCGAAGCAGGCGCGCGCTCGTGGCTTCGCCACTTCGCTGATTTGTCCCCACCAACCAAAAAGGAACCCCCCCCCCAACTCATTTGGTCCGGCCCTGATCCAGACATACTCTCTGGTTCTGGAATACCTCGCAGAACTCCGTGAGCACCGAGTTTGACAATGCTTGAAGCACAAAGGTCAACACAGCGGTCGTGCGGCTCAGTGTAGAGCCCGCGCAGTCGTTTGCATTCATTCAGCGCATGTGAGTTCGTGTCTGTATGGAAGCCACACAGGGAGCACTCCCTCGGGTATGACTCAGTGTAATAGGTCTGATTAACTGCGTTGGTCTCCAGTAGTTGGAGGCGACCTTTCACCACAAAACGTGTCAGGTGGTCGGTGATGGAACCGTTCTTCAGGTGTTCATTGGAGCACGACATGTCTGCGTGTGGTACGGCCTGACGCAGTAGTCTCCCTTGTTGGGTCAATTGGCTCCAGTGTTGAAGAGAGTTCTTCATCTCTCGTTTCTTTATGGCTGTGTACAGAAGCTTGGGGTCAGTATATCAGAAGTGTATGTCACACTCTTCGGATACTGGAATTGCCACTGCATAGGAGTCACTGTCACAGTCGTATTGCAGCTGGACCTTCAGTCTGTTGCAGAGTTCGTTCATTTCAACGAAGGTAGATCGAGGCCAGTTCACTCTGCACTTCTTGTCGAGTTTTCCGCTGCTGTCTGTGCGGTAGCCTCCAAAGTTCTCGTCATCAGGATCTGCAACCATGGGCACTTTCCTTTTGCTCATATGAAGTGAAAGGCTCTGTCGTGTGGCTGTTGTGACGTGAGGATCATCACTGTTGAGGGCCGAGAGGAGAAAGGACACCCTCTTTGCATGGTATACTGCGTTGGGCTTGATCATTCCAAGTCCTCCTTGTCTCCTCGGAGTAAAAATTTGAGCTCTGGTGGACGATGTGTTGAGCTTCAAGTTTTCCCTTATAAAGCCAACCACTGTATCCTCCAGCTCTCTGAGCAGTTTCTCGGTGAACTGAAGATTTTCAAAGTAAAAGCTCAGCTGGGAGATTGCCATTACATTGATTGCCTTGATCTTTTTGTTTACAGGGAGTGGAGAGAGGTTGATTTTCTCAACTATGGTGTTGAATTCCTGCTGGATATCCTGAAGTTGCTTCTTCTCTGACGTGTTGTCTATTCCTATTTTGAACCCTAGGTATGTGTATTCCTGTGATCTTCCATACTTGGGTATCTCACCGCCTTGTATGTTCAGACATACTTTCTGAGTGTTGTCTTTTTTGGCCCAGTTGTTTCCAGTCCGCTGTGCATGGATGAGGGCGCACTTTGCGTGTTTCACCTCCATTCCTGTGTATTCAAGGAACTATTCTGTT
This sequence comes from Theodoxus fluviatilis, assembly GCA_034096865.1. Lineage (NCBI taxonomy): Eukaryota > Metazoa > Mollusca > Gastropoda > Cycloneritida > Neritidae > Theodoxus > Theodoxus fluviatilis. Next base: position 5,516 of record JAWQFJ010000180.1, on the reverse strand, counting down.
TTCTGTACCATCTCCATAATATCCACTTCTTGTGTTGTACTCATGCATACATCATTCATGTAGGCTTGGCATGGGTTGGGGGAAGAGACACACACACACATACATACATACATACATACATACATACATACATACATACATACATACATACATACATACATACATACATACATACATACATACATACATACATACATACATACATACATACATACATACATACATACATACATACATACATACATACATACATACATACATACATACATACATACATACATACATACATACATACATACATACATACATACATACATACATACATACATACATACATACATACATACAGATAACTCCCTCGTGTATGATTCCCCTGTGGGTTATGGGTAAGAATTGACTCACCGCGTCTCTGTATGTGATTCGTAAGAGGCGATTAACTAGGGACAACGAGACTGGATTACATTTACTCTAAACTGCTCTAGTGAGTTTCGCGCTTAATGGCCTTACATAGCCTACAAAGGCTGAGAGGCCGTAAAACACTATCCATCCATTCTCGCGTATGAGTGAATAATATATTTCATATTTAAGAATGTAATTCAAAAGTATGGGCTGTCTTACCAGAACATAATGTAGGGATCGGAAAGATGCATGCGACAATGACAATAGTTTGCCACGGAACCTAAACCAAATACGTCACGATGGACACTGTACAGTCGTTCTTTTAACTGCGTCAGTTACCGTGATCTACTTTTCATTGCTTCTCAGACAGATTGTGTCCATCCTGGGTAAAACCATGCCTGGCATTCACGACAACGTCCCTGGGAAATTCCAGCTGTGCTAAGGTCAGCAGTAGATCCCCACATTTTGAGTTCTTATCTATTCCTCGATGGAGAGGGAGCTTGAAGCATAATATCTGAGTCGCCCTAATGTCGCTCTACACGCCAGGTTGAGCCAGCCTGATCTGAAATGTTTTCTAATCGCAGAGTGCTATACTTTGTATTCATTTGTAGTAGTATCAGTGGTATAAGCTTTCGACTTTTAGCTATCGCTATCGCTTCTGCTGCTACTGTTGCAGCAGTGAAATGATGTCAAATATGCCTTTTGCTTTGCTCTCAGTTTTACTCTTTAAAAGGGGGGACAAAGAGGGTAAAATATAACTCTGGTTTGTCCATTCCCGTCTCCAACACCTACAACGTGACACTAGCAAAAGTGACGAATAAAGGGAGGCTACTCCAAGCATCATCGATAAATTAGAGTAGCCTCCCTTTAACTGCCTTTCAGGCGGATGACGGGTCAGTGGAAAAAGGGGTTCGGTTGAATCCAAGTTGTAGGATCTAGGACCGAGTGCATTTTTTCATAGTCAAATCCGCAGTCGTGGCACTATTTCCTCGAGCGCTTTGGTGACTGCGCTATGACTTTACAGTGTGAAAGTGCTGGCAAGCCGAACCCATTATGACTTAGCTGGTAAGGTCTGTGGATAAAGTTGTCAACATCTAAAAAATAAAACAATATATTTGATGGAAGGAAAATATGCGAAGAAACATTTAGAATGACGCAATGATCACGTACATTGATTGAAATTTAACAGAGAATGTAATCTTAACAAAACAGGAAGAATGTTTGTTCTTGTCCTGATATTTAAACAAAGGCTTAGAGAACAATTCTTTGTGCCGAAATATTGACTTTTTCAGCAAAAATTGCAATATTTCCCTCCAATATCGAAGTGTTCTAATTATATGATATGAGTTGTGCCATCTGCTGAACCAACCATTTCTACCACATCAGAAAACTTTACGTTTCTGAGTTGCGTTCCGCGACCGATGCATTGGTAGCTTCCTTTTTACTGACGTGTTAAACAGAATGTGCTTTGTCTCAGAGCTATTGTCTTATCATTCTTGCTGTATGACTTGCTAGGGATTTTATGTTTGTTTTCTGCGTATCATCTTTATTTGTTCCTGTACTATGCAATTTTATTTTGAATCAACTATTATTTTTAGTTTTTAGACCGCGTTAAAAATTATAATAAGGCTAAGAATCTCCTCCTTCTCCTCCTCACACACACACACACACACACACACACACACACACACACACACACACACACACACACACACAAACACACACACACACACATACAAACATGCACACACACACACACACACACACACACACACACACACACACACACACACACAAACACAAACATACACATACATACAAACACACACACACGCACTCGCGCGCGCACAAACACACACACACACACACACACACACACACACACACACACACAGACGCATACCCCCACCCATAACTCCTCCCGTACCCCCCAAAAGAGAGTCAACAGGAAATGAAGATTAATGAATATAAAATCAACAAGGAAGGAACTTTGCTGGTATTTAAGGCAATATAATCGATTCACAATTAATTGATATAGTGCATCCAATACAAAAAGCCACTTTTATGAGCAAACTACAGTCAAGTGGGCTAAGAAAATGTACAATGAGTATCATGCCGCGCTTTCAATTTACAATAAAACCATTTAGTTGAAACGTACATATTTCCAATTTGTGTTTTTGCTGTTTCGTAAAGACATAAATTGGGTGTCAAATGTTCAAGCAAGATTGTTCTCAAAATAGTCAAAAGGTATTGAATTAGAACTTTTTTAATTGTCAATGTTCCATTCACAATCACATCCTCTAGATCGAATTCCACACTCTGAAAACGACACGGAAACCTGCGACACGGAAACACACATCTATCATTAGTTAGTAAGGATCTGCACTTACTGGGGAAGACGATTCTTGGCAGAGCGCCGTTCGGTTTTGACGAAAGAAGAACTTCATCACGTGATTAGCACTGGGAACTAGAAGACCCTCTCTGGCCCAATTCTGAGTCAATTATCAGGATTTGCAGCACCTCCAGACATAGACTGTGGGACCCACGCTCGTTCCTTCCAGTCGTAGGGCCTAACAGGACATACCCAGGAGTGGTGTCGGATGTTCAATGTTATCCCCTTCGATTGAAATCCGTTAAGGAGCAGCCATTAAGTAGAATCTCAACTCTTTGATTAAAAGACCCCTCTATCCCAAGCTTCTCCTCGCACTATATTATTTTAATCCCATACATTTGATTTGCATATCTGATACGAGCAGCACAGACTGATCTGTGCTGCACTGACGTGATTCCACCTGCAGGAGAATATACGTCCACCCAACTTCCACCATCGCGGGAGCAATGCACTTCAATTTCGCGCCAATGTTCGCGTAACTGTCAAATCTCTTTCACAACTGTTTATCTGTAGAATCTTATCAGAAAACTTCTGCAGGGAATGACCATCAGATCGGCAAGACGAAGCATCTTCCGTCAACACTTGATGGAGCAAAACACAAGCGGTCCCTCTGCAAGCATCTGACATTTACGAGTAATCATGTGCATGAAAAGAAGTTGATTTCCCTTTTCAAGCGCAAATTTTATTTCGTCTCTACTTAGAAAGATGTGATGACGTTGCGGCATTATGTATTTCTTGATACGTGCCAGTCCTAGATAAGCCTGCCAAGCTCCCGCCCATACCCTTCCTGTACATTCATACATACGAATGCATGTACTAAGGAATGATTAACAACTCAAAATGAACCTGAGCCTAGTTTAAATCTCACGTCACATAAGGAAACAACGACTGGAAGAAAGCCAAATTTATAGTTCATTATCGGAATGCATGCTAAATAATTGTTTCCAGATACAAATGAAAGTTTGCTTCTGATGTCAAAATTAATCGGTAGATTGCCAGATACTTTCTTGGCTTATAACTGTCGAATTTATCAAGGGATTTGTCCATTTGTGATTGTGAACGCACTTGCTGCTGTCAATTCAAGATACTAAGAGCAGTCATCGGAGTGATTTAATCTTTTCTTCCGGTGAACACGACGTACTCAGTCATCTATGTGTGGTCGTTGCTCCAGCAAGGCAGTGCGCCACACTGATTTCATCAAGCGTATGGAATAGAACCCCATGGCGCTAGAACGACTCCGCATCTAAGCTTAACATTCAGTCGCAATCTGCTCGATGCCCGACACGGACGCCAGTCATTTTGGAGACTTGGGGCCAATTGTAGCGGTCAGAAAGTAGACTGAGATCTGCGAACAGCAGCGAGAGCTAGATCCCGATGTTGGGTCAGCACTGAGACCTCGCTGTGTTGGACCGGTCGTTCATTTATGTGCCTTCCCCCACACCCCAGTCCTCACTCAAAGCCTACTGACGCTCCTTGCTTTGAACCCTTTTCACTTGAGCAAAGGGCTCAAAGCAGGATCAAAGAAATCGCCTCGGTCACAGCCCTTTTGCAGGCGGCCGAACGGTCGACGCTTTATCCTCATAATTATTTGCAGCTTCCTGATGGCAACTCGTCAGTGTTTTCATTGATAGTCGTGGTTCACACGATTGGCAAACAATGCCAGGGCTATGCCGTCAAGGTACAACAGCTCTGTGCTCGTGTCAGGCCGCATTTTCTCGCAGTGGGCTTTCCAAGCCGCGTCCGACGTGAGGATGGCTTGCCTTTCATGATTTGAACTTGTGTTCTTCGCCCCGAGCGTCGTGAGGTCACGTTGTCCGATCGTGGCTCACGGCGATGTCAGCGTCACCCCTGGTGACTATGGGATGGCTCAAGTCACCATTCTGCTCGCCTCAAATGATTGATTCCCGCTTGTCGTTGTCCACGCTCTTACAGTCGTTCCAGTCCCCCTTGTACTTCTTGTTGACTCTTGGCATGTTGCCGACAACATAGTCCATCATCAGTTCGTAGAAGTTCGACCAAGTGCGCTCCGCTTTGTGTGTTAGGCATAAATTGAGATGCATGTTCAATGCGTGTCGTAAGTGGGGCCACCCGTCCTGGAAAGATGAAAGCCAGATGGAACTGTTGCAATCAGTTGGTGAGAAAGGAAGGAAGAAAGAATGAGAAAAGAGAGGAGGAGAGGACGCAAGATAAAACGAAAGAAGAGAAGGCGAGAGGAGCTTAACTGGGCAAATTGTTCCAGGGACTTCGGCCTGGAATATCACGCACAGTCACCAATGTGACTCCCATTACAAAATGAGATGGACGTCATCTAGTGTATTTCGAAACATCAGCCAAATAGAGTGAGGGAAGTAAGGTATGTCCCCAGACAGCACGCAACTCCTGGGCCAGCCCTGGTCCAGGGTTGGGAGTCCTTGAGGTTCCCTGGCAGCGAGATCTAGGGCGTTCAAAGTCTGCAACGTAGCCTTAAGTGTTCATGGTGATATCTGATCTGCTGGTGTAACCATGGCTACGGGCCCACTTTAGTTCCTCTGGTGAGGCTGGAGCGAATTCCAGGGTATCAGGTTACTGATACCATGCCCCTTTAGCCTGGCGGGCGCCTCACCACTGCAGCACACTGTGGACCTGGATCCTCTAAGGCGGGAAAACAACAGAATTTGACATTGGATTGAGCTGCCCAGCATTGGTACGCACCTCTTGCTCCCTTTCCGTATCATTTTGACAGGTA